>SJYT01033632.1:97573-112258 GCA_006410635.1 Cephalophus harveyi
CAGGAGTTGGTGATGGACAGGGAGGCCTGGTGTGCTGCGATTCATGGGGTTGCAAAGAGTCAGACACGACTGAGCGACTGAACTGAACTGAGGCAACCTAAATGCCCAGCAACAGCTGAATGGATGAAGAGGAAATGGCACCTATATACCATGAAATATTACTCAGCCATGAAAAAGAATGAAATGCCATTTGCAGCAACATGGATGGACCTAGAGGTGATCATGTCAGTGAATAAGACAGAGAAAGACAAATATCATATGATGTCACTTACATGTGGAATTAAAAAAAAAATGATACAGATGAACTTATCTACAAAACAGAAACAGACTCAGGGACCTTGAAAACAAACTTGTGGTTACCAAGGGGAAACATGAGGGTGGGTGGGGGAGGGATAAATTAGTAGGTTGGGATCAACATACAAGTGCTGTATATAAAATAGATAATCAACACAGATCTACTGTATAGCATGGGAAACTCTACTCAGTACTCTGTGTGTGTTCATCGCTGAGTCGTGTTTGACTCTTTGTGATCCCCGTGGACTGTAGCCCACCAGGCTCCTCTCTCAATGGGATTCTCCAGGCAAGAATACTGGAGTGGATTTCCATGCCCTCCTCCAGGGGATCTTCCCAACCCAGGGATCGAACCCAAGTCTCTTACATCTCCTGCATTGGCAGACAGGTTCTTTACCACTAGTGCCACCTGGGAAGCCCACTCAATACTCTGTAATAACCTATATGGGAAAATGATCTGAAAAAGAATGGATACATGTATATGTATAGCTGAATCACTTTTTTGTACACCTGAAATTACTGCAACATCATAAATCAATTATAGACCATCTTAAGAAAAAATATTTTAAATAATAAAATAGGACTTGCTGATAATGTGACAATTGAGTCAGGACTTAAACGAGTTGCTGAGGAAAAGCCTTCCAGGCAGAGAGAAGCTGGTAGAAAGGCCCGGGGTAGGATCTTGTTTGTCTTATTTGAGGAACACTGGGAAGGCTTGCTTTCTTTGTGTACCTGAAGCAGAATCAGCAAAGGGGAGAATAGTAGCAAATGAAGGTGAAAGAGAGAACTCAGAGAGTTTGGATCATTTAGGATGGTTGGCCCCTACAAGGAGTATAGCTTTTACACTGAGTGAATTGGAAAATCAGTTGGATTATTTTGAGCCAGAAGAGAAACATGATTTCAATTGTGTTTTCAAAGCATCACTCTGACTTCTGCTATTCAAAGTGTTGTCTGTGAACCAGGAACATGGTCATCGCTTGGAGCATGTCAGAAATGGAAACTTTCAGGCCCCACCCCAGATCTTCTAAACCAGCATGTCTTTAACAAGATCCCCGGGTGATGTGTATGCACAATGCAGCTTGAGAAACAGTAACGCAGGCTGAGGAGGAGGGTAAGAGAAATGACCAGTAAGTGACCAGTAAGAGGCTCTTGATAAACTTGTGGAAGAAGATAACAGCACGGGCCAGGATAGTGTCGGTGGAGGGGGAGAGAAGAAAAACTGAATGTGAGTTGTAAGAGAAAGGACAAATCAAGACTGACTTCATAGTTTTTGGCTGATGCAAGTGGAAGGATGGAGCTCTCATTACCTGAGTCGGGGAAAGCAAGCAAGCGGAGATTTGTCAAATTATGTTTGAGATGTGTGAAGGTTAATTACAAGTGCTTACTTGGAGAACGTTTTGGACAAGATTAACATTTAAATTGGTAAACTTTGGAAAAAGCAGATTGCCCTTCATAATGTGTGGGCTTCATCCAATCCGTTGAGGGGAATAAAACGAAAGCACTGATTTTCCCCAGCAAGAGGGAGTTCTCCAGTAGACTGCCCTCAGACTTATCTGAACAGTTGACTCTGGATATCTGCCTATCAGCCCACACTGCATATTTGAATTTGCCAGCCTCCATAATCATGTAAGCCAATTTGCCAATTCCTTATAATAAATTTCCTTTTGGTTCTGTTACTCTGGAGAGCCCTAACTAGTACAAGATGTTAAACAGTTATGTAAGTTTAAATTTTAGGGAAAGAATAGGTCTCTGAACATTAAAAATAATTAAGAATCACGAGCGTAATCTAAAGTCATTGGATTAAGTAAAATTACCAAGGAAGTGAAGTAGATAGAAAAGGGAAGAAGTCAAAAGGACTAAATTCTGGGGCCCTTCAATGTTAAGAGGTCAGAGAGGAAAGAAGAAATCAGCAAAAGCTGAAAAGGAGAAGTCAAGGAAGAGAAAAACCCAAAACAAAAAACAAACACGTGAATGTGATGCCTGGAAGAAAAGTGAAGTATTTCAACAAAGAGGTTGTGATTAATGTGTCTAATGGTATTGTAAGTGAAGTAAGATGAACACTGAGGATTACACACGTGGAAATGGAGGTCTCGGATGACCTTGATGCACTCGGCGTCCATGCAGAGGTGGAACCATGGAAAACCTGACTGGAGTGAGTTTAGGGGAGAGTGGGAGAAGGAATGATTAGTTAAATGTATGTGTATGAATATTTTATTTATTTTAAAATTATTTTTAAAATCAATGACTTTTTATAACATTAGTGGGTTTTGCAGAAAAATTGAGAAATACAGAAAATTCTATTTACTTAACTCTCATAATTTCTCCTAATAATAACATCTTGAATTAATGTGATATATTTGTTACAATTTATGAACCAATATTGTTATACTTATTTATAGCATTGACTGCACTGGGTCTTCGTTGCTGCACATGGACTTTTCTTTAGTTGCAATGAGCGGGGGCTACTCTTCTGTTGCTTTGCTCAGGCTTCTCACTGCGGTGGTTCCTTTTGTGGAGCACAGGCTCTAGGGTGTATGGGCTTCAGTAGTTGCTGCATGCAGGCTCAGGGGTTGTGCCTCACAGGCTTAGCTGCCTTAAGGAAAGTGGGATCTTCCCTGACCAGAGATAAAACTTGTGTCCCCTCCATTGCAAGGCAGAATCTTAACCTCTGAACCACCATGGAAGAACCACCATGGAAGACTCCAAACATACTTAACATAGAGGAGAGTGAACAAATTGGCTTAAAGCTCAACATTCAGAAAACTAAGATCATGGCATCCGGTCCCATCACTTCATGGCAAACAGATGGGGAAACAGTGGCTGACTTTATTTTGGGGGGCTCCCAAATCACTGTAGATGGTGACTGCAGCCATGAAATTAAAAGATGCTTACTCCTTGGAAGGAAGGTTATGACCAACTTAGTTCAGTTCAGTTCAGTCACTCAGTTGTGTCCAACTCTTTGTGACCCCATGAATCGCAGCACACCAGGCCCCCCTGTCCATCACCAACTCCCGGAGTTCACTCAGACTCGCATCCATTGAGTCAGTGATGCCATCCAGCCATCTCATCTTCTGTCGTCCCCTTCTCCTCCTGCCCCCAATCCCTCCCAGCATCGAAGTCTTTTCCAATGAGTCAACTCTTCGCATGAGGTGGCCAAAGTACTGGAGTTTCAGCTTGAGCATCATTCCTTCCAAAGAAATCCCAGGGTTGATCTCCTTCAGAATGGACTGGTTGGATCACCTTGCAGTCCAAGGGACTCTCAAGAGTCTTCTCCAACGCCACAGTTCAAAAGCATCAATTCTTTGGCGCTCAGCCTTCTTCACAGTCCAACTCTCATGACCAACCTAGACAGTATATTAAAAAGCAGAGACATTACTTTGTTGACAAAGGTCTGTTTAGTCAAGGCTATGGTTTTTCCAGTTGTCATGTATGGATGTGAGAGTTGGACTATAAAGAAAGCTGATCACCGAAGAGTTGATGGTTTTGAACTGTGGTGTTGGAGAAGACTCTTGAGAGTCCCTTGGACTGCAGGGAGATCCAACCAGTCCATCCTTAAGGAGATCAATGCTGGGTGTTCATTAGAAGGACTGATGTTGAAGCTGAGACTCCAATACTTCAGCCACCTGATGCAAAGAGCTGACTCATTTGAAAAGATCCTGATGCTGGGAAAGATTGGGGGCAGGAGGAGAAGGGGATGACCGAGGATGAGATGGTTGGATGGCATCACCAACTCAATGGACATGAGTTTGGGTAAACTCCAGGAATTGGTGATGGACGGGGAGGCCTCGTGTGCAGTGGTTCACAGGGTCACAAAGAGTCAGACATGACTGAGTGACTGAAGTGAACTGAACTGACCATTAGGGTTCACTCTGTATAGTATAGTTCCATGAGTTCTGACAAGCGTATAATGGGTCAATCCCCGGTTACAGTGAAACTTTTGAATCACAGATCAACTGCTTACTAAGCTATGTGACCTTGAGTGAGTGACTTCAAAGATTGAATCTCGATAAATTATTATGCTTAAAAAAGGTAAAATAGATGAAAATACCTATCATAATTAATGACATCATTAAGTGTTAATACTCTTCCACTCTCTTTTGAATGGAAACCAGGAGGTCTTGCCAAATACTTGCAGTTTTGTTAAAATGCAACATTGCAGTTTTATAATAATTTAAATGTTTCCAGCTTAATGTGACTTTTTTTTTTCATCTCAGGGCATCTATCTTTCCCATATAGCTGTTTAACTACCATAATTGTTAGTATTTGGTCCAGATGAGTGTTGGTTCCAAATGATGAAGAGGTCAAGTCACCAGTTCATCTTTATATGGGTCAGTTAGTTCTACAATAAGAAATATGGTTACATTGCCACAGATAACACATATCACCAACCCTGGCCATCCATCTCTTGTGGACTGACTGGCCTCAGCCTGAGCATGCAGATATCCCAGTGCAATTTTAATCACTTTTAGAAAAACAACTAATGCCCTAAGACTTTCAGGTGATTTAATACATTTTTAAGTGAAAACTATTTCCCATTAGAGGTTTTGGTAGAAGGAGTTTTAACATTGTATGGAAGGTTAATTAGACAAACTGTAAGGACCCTTTCTGTCTGATTCTTAAATTTATTTAAGAGCTAGTAAAATAAGTATGAGATTCTGGAGTCAAAGAACAGTACTCTTATGGGAGAAAATAGCATAGATTGTTGAAAGGAAATCTGTTTGAAAACTTGAAATTTTGATGGGCTTCATAGAGCAGAAGGAAGGTGAATATTTCTCTAAGGTCTACTAGAAGGAGATTTTTTTTTCTGGAAGGTATAATGACTACTCTATAGAATCAAATTTTTTATAAGATAGTATTTTAGGAAAATATCTACTTTGTGAAACTAATGACAAAGCTGAGCTGAAATGCATTGGTTCAGTAAGAACATAGAAACATTTTTTCCCTCAGTTTTTCTGAAAAGTGCGTTAATTCTAACCTGTCCTTTTGAATTTTTGGTGGAAGTCTGATGATACTCCTGGGGTCTCAGACTGACAGTGAGTTCTGGCATGGAGGTGGAGCTCACTAAGAGTGGTGAGTATGTTAGTAAAGGTGGTGGTCGAGGTTCAGAATGAGACGTCTACCACATAGAATAAGTTGTCAGCAGCAGTTATAGCTGGCCAGAGTTGGACAAGGGAGGATTAAAGTGGGCATAACTTCAGCACTAGGGATTAGAGCTTCAGATAAAGAACAGGCAAGATTTAGGGTCAGGTTAACCAGATCAGGGTAAAGGAAGTCAGGAAAAGCAAAGAGAACATGCCAAAGAGAATGCAAGGATGAGACCAAACCTTACTAGTTAAGCCAGGTTGTTTCATTTTGAGTGACTGTCCTGGTTTCGGAGATAGAGCCATCGACCAGATAACTCTTTAATTATTTCTCATAATTCATTATTTCTCATAACTCATAATGTTTCCATTTACTCAATCTTTCGTGTAACATCTTCATTAGTTTTAGTGTATTCAAGTAACACTATATGATTAGCTACTTAGTATATTTTTATATAAATTTTAAAAACCTTGAACTTTATGTCTGTCTTCTTTAAAAGGGAATTTTTAAATCACTATTTAAAATGTGGAAACTTTTTATTATAAAAAGAAAGCTAACTATAAATATAATGAAAACAAAGCAATGTTAATTAAATTATAACTCATTATTCTTTCCTGCATTTTTCCAGACTCTGATATTGATATCCATTATCTCTTTATTAAATGGAAGATTACCTTAGTATTGGATCACTGATTGAGTAGTATCAAATTGAGTCTTCCTCTCTAGTTGGAAGGGCTGAAGGAAAACAGAACAAGGCATGATAACTTTTTCACTATTTGATTCAATGTTATTTATTGCCTGTTCTAGGCATGATATGAAACCTTCTCACACAGCACCCCAAATCATCACATTTACAACTCAAATTTATTTTAAACATCATATTTGGGGAGACACTGTGTGTGTGTTAGTCACTCAGTCGTGTCTGACTCTCTGACCCCATGGACTGCAGCCCGCCAGGCTCCTCTGTCTGTGGAATTCTCCAGATAAGAATACTGGAGTGATTGCCATTTCCTTCTCCAGGGGAGATACTACTCTAGAATAAAATTTCTAAAATCTGGAGAACAATTTTCAAGCCTTAGTGAATAGACTTTTGTTGATCTATCAAAGGATTGATGATGGCCATACTGAAATAAATTTTAAAAATAGGGTAACGTGTGAATTTTTTCTTAATGTTAAAATTATTCAACTTACGATTACTATGAGATTTTTTTAATTGTAAAATGTTTATTGATATGAAATGACAATGATGATAGAGGATTAATTTTATTCTGTTTTTATGTTAAAACATATATAAAGACTTATCCTTTCCAATTTTGAGAAGAAAAAAAAAAAAGTGTTTCTGATTGGTCAGGACCACAGTTTGGAAGCTTCGGGTCTAGACTTTTCCTTTAAAAGCCTGCAGATTCTCCTGGTCTCGTGCCCCTTTTGCTCCCCATCTCAGAATGTGGATCTTATCCTCAAGGTTATCTTCTTGGTTCCAAATGGCTGCTGCTGCTCAACTGTCATGTTCAAGTTTCAGGTGCGACAGAGGAAAAAAGGAGAACACATAAAATCGGTGCCTGATGATTTATGTCCTTTTAAGCAGCCTTTCTGGTTGTCCACACAACACTTTAGCTTACACATCATTGGCCAGAACCTAATCACATGGTTACAACCAGGTGTATAGTACACCTGGAAATGTCTTTTGACTTGGTTTCCATACAAATAGAGTTAGGTTTCTTTTACTAAGGATAAAGAGGAAAATAGATGTTGAGTGGCAACTGGTGTCTATACCACACTGTCTTTCAATTCTAGCTCAAGTCATGTGGTTCTTTTTCTGAAACACACTGTCTCTTGCAGATTCTCTCACCTGAAATAGAATTTTTTCAGGATTAATTTTTTTTTTTTAATCACATTCCACCTTCCTTGCCTTCTTGTCTTTTCTACCCAACTATATATGATAAGCTCTTTATGTGTAGGAGTTATTTTTATACCTCTTTAGAGTTACAAGAAGTCTCTAACCAGTCTTATATATGCTTTATGATTAATAAATTTTGTCAGTTATTTTATTAGGGTATCAAGAATGAGTAAAGAGGTATAATGACTGGGTTGGAAGGATAACAAGTGAATCTCACCTCTCTGAACCAGTGTACCTACCCTCTCCCCAAAGTTTTTCTAGGATTGACCCAGTCTGTACTTCTCAAAATCATCTGGTAGGTCATCTCTCCTATCCATGTAATTGTTACCTTTTCCCAGGGCTACTTCCCCACATGTAAAACTTCCTTTCAGACTTCATTTGTTTGTGTGTGTGATTCATGACCAAGAGAAAACTTTTCAGCAGTATAGATGGTTCTCTGTGAAGCAGGAGTTGGTAGCCGTCCAGCTTCCCTGGGCAGAAATCCACACTACAATCTGTGAGTGTCTAGATTGGCAAGAATTCTCTGGATTCAGCAGAAAGGACACTACCTGGACAGACAGCAGAATTTGAAGTCCAAATTGCCTTTTCTGGCTTGAGTGACTCCCTAAAGCTCATTGCCAGCAGGGATGAGCTTTGCGTGTTCCACTGACTCTAGACTCTTCATGTCTTGGGCCCTCCAGTCAAGAAAAGATTAAGCTGGATCTTTCCCCCAGGGCTATATTTTGAAAAAAGAAGAAGAAAAATGAGAAGAGAGCCTTTGTTTCTCAATCACCTGCAAGTATATCATTATAGTCTAAGAGAAGTAAAGCATGGATAGTTTCCTGTAATTATCACCATTTATTTACATATATATACACTATATATTTACATATATATACATTAAAGATGAATACTAGCCTAAATAGTGAGGCTGCGTGTCTGTATGTGCCTATGTACAAATCAGTATGCTAAACACATCTGGTAAATTTTTCATGTTTTTTGAGGCAGTGTGTGCGTGCGTGCTAAGTCACTTCAGTCATGTCCAACTCTTTGCGACCCTGTGGACTGACTATAGCTCACCAGGCTCCTCTGTCCGTGGTATTATCTAGGCAAGAATACTGGAGTGGGTTGCCATGCCCTCCTCCAGGGGAACTTCCTGACCCAAGGACTGAACCCAAGTCTCTTAGGTCTTGTGCATTTGAGCAGGTTCTTTACCACTAGCACCACCTGGGAAGCCCCTTTGAGGCAGAGAGAGAGAGAGTGTGCGTGTGTGTGTGTGTGTGTGTGTGTGTGTGTGTGTGTGTGTGTTAGTCGCTCAGTCGTTTCTGACTCTTTGCGATTCCAGGGACTATAGCCCACCAGGCTCCTCTGTTCATGGGATTCTCCAGGCAAGAATACTGGAGTGGGTTGCCATTTCCTTCTCCAGGGGATCTTCCTGACCTAATATTTTCCTCTAAATGTTTTAACCTAGTTAGCCTTTGTTACTTGGAAAGAACAGCTGAAAAAAAAAGGAGTATGTCAGATAAATACATGAATCTGTGAAGGTCACAGTGAAATAAAATCATGAAGTAAAATATTCAGGACAACCAAATAATACCTTTTACAGACCTTCTAAGAGACAGCTGAAATTTCCAAAGAAAATACACTGGGATCAGAAATCAGTGATGCAACTATTAAAAACAATCTCAGCCATGTTCTTCTGCCTTTTATTTTTTAAAGCAACTTGAAAATGTAGCCTTTATGGTGTGGACAGAGAAATCAGTGACTCCTGACCCAACAGGTTTAGTGAATTGTGCTATCCTGATGACCTGAACTATGATTAGAGTATTTGAACTGTAAGGAGGTAATTTTTGCTCACCCAGACCACTGAAGGAGGACATACCAAGTAATTTTCAGATACATACTTTCTTAATCTCTTTAGGCTTTGATTTCTTCACCTGTAAAGTGAAAGAACTGGACCAGACTATCTCAGAGGTTTGTTTCAGCTCCTTGTTTTATGGTTCTACAGAATCCACTGGGTGGAATCAAGATGGTGCACTAAGTTCATGCCAAGTTTGATGAAATTTCTGACACCTTTAATAAGGTTTTGCTGTCTGAATCAACACAATAACATTGAACACTGATTACGTTATGCTTCCTAGCCCTTCCCATTTCCTCATAAACATGGATTGCTGCAAACAGCTTTCCTCAGGCTTAGACTGTGGCTCGGTAGAATTCTGACTGACTCATTTGGGTACTGTATCATTATCTAATTTTGCTCATTGCTCACTTAATCAGGTGCTTCTATGGAATGCAGCCTCCAGAATGTAAAAAGCAAATTGTTAGGCAGAGCAAGAAGTGGGAAACAGGTGCACTATGCCCAGCACTGCTAACTTAATATAGCAGAAAACTGTAATCTGGTTTCTGGGGGGCACTCAGCCCTACCTATCAAAACCTGGGTCAAGTTATTGCTTCGCCCTCATAGCTTAGTCACTCACCTTCATTCTCAATATAGATGAAGCAATAACAACATCAATACCATCTACCCCTCAGGCTATTACAGCACCCGAAGCTTGTGTTTTCTGATTGCTTCAGACTTCAGTGAAAATAAGGCATATATTACTTTCTCAGTCCCTCTCTTTTCCATTTCTTTCACTAGAAAGTTTTGACTTTCTTTTTAATTAAAACAGATAACTGATCTTAAATGGCTTCACTGCCTTCATCTACTTTTGTTCATTTCTCCCACTGATCTCAAACTATCCCTGAAAATAGTATATTTCCTTTTAAACATTGAATGCAGAGCTAGGCATGTAATAGGCCTCTGTGGAGTTTTTTGTTGTTGTTGTCGTTGAATAAATGAAATGAGTTAAGAATAAATGCAGATATAGATAAATCTGGACCAGGGAGTCCTGGCAAAAGACTAAAATAATGATTTAAAATAATAATACTGAAGATGGGGAGAAGAGTATTTGAAAACTATTAAGAAAGTTAAATTGATGGAAATTGGTGATTTTTTAAAATATAGGTTGGTAAAAGACAAATGAATTCAAAATGACAACTAAGTTTATGATTTAGAGAACTGGGTTGAGAAGGCTATGACATTCAAATTTGGACAAGTTGGATTTGAGATATAGTACAAATTGAAACATTCATTTGGATGTTTAAATCAGGAACTCAAGCGATAAGGTGAATATATATAGTTATCAGTGAATAAGTAATAGTTAAAATGATGGAGCCTAAGTGGAATAGAATAACATGAGGACCTAAGATAAAGCCGGGAAAAAGATGGCTTTATCTTTTTTGAGAATGCCAATCTTTTTGATGGATTTTCCTGCTTCTGCACTAGCTCTGAACTGCTCTCCCATCCACTGAGTTAGCTGAAACATACTGAGGAAAATTTGGGTTTCTAAATGTGAATTTTATAATGAGCCTGACCAGCAACAGAACATAACAGAAAAACAGTGAATGAAAATAATAACAATCTGTACAGATAAGTAGGAAGATAATAGCTGTGGTGGGCATTTTAAGTAAGAAAGTTGATTCAAGGGAGACTTGTTTTGGGAATGAAACTCAGGGGAACATGTAACTTGGGGTTCAGTTGTCACTAAAAACTAGAATTACATCTAGAGTATAACAAGATGCAGTATCCTTAAGAACTCAGGCTAAGAACTGGCTGACCAGCCTGAAAATGAAAGTGATTGGATTTATAAAATTCACTTTTCTGAATTATACTGTGGTAAGCTGGATGTTATGGTTAGTTTAACTGTATGGATTCCTCATCCTAGAGGAAGGCAAACTCTATATAACATGGCTAAATAAAAAAGCCACATGCTGACATTCTACCTCAAAGGCTGTAGAATATGAAATTAGACTGTGGTTCAAAAGTAAATTCGTTTCCATGAATAGCAGAATTCAACAGAAGGTCTCCCAGAGGGTTTGGTATAGTAATATGGTCTAGGGTTTCACTAAACTTGGAGTTAAGAGATTCTTTTAAATTTAATCATTTTGGTTGATAATAAAGCACTTGTTCTTCCTTTAATAGAAACAGAAAATAATCACCCACTATCAGTCCTACAATATCCAGTAATATCTTAAAGATTAACCAACCCTTCCTACATTTTTTTTCTTTAAGACATGTAATCTCAGCTCCTTTGGGGTTTCATTCTGGTACTCATTTCACTAATCTGGAATCATTTTTGTTTCTGTCATCTTGAATTCCTCCAAGGACCCCATATCACACTTCATTTGTGTCACCAAAATTTCAACAGTTTTCTCATTAAAGATAGACAAATATTAGAAGTAGAAAGGAAATTCAAATCCAGTCTAATATACTGTGCTTAAGTCTTCTAAAGCCTAGTAAGCTTTTGTTCACCAGAGAAGGCAATGGCACGCCACTCCAGTACTCTTGCCTGGAAAATCCCATGGATGGAGGAGTCTGGTAGGCTCCAGTCCACGGGGTCTCTAGGAGTCCGACTGAGCAACTTCACTTTCACTTTTCACTTTCATGCATTGGAGAAGGAAATGGCAACCCACTCCAGTATTCTTGCCTGGAGAATCCCAGGGACGGGGGAGCCTGGTGGGCTGCCGTCTCTGGGGTCGCACAGAGTTGGACACGACTGAAGCGACTTAGCAGCAGCAGCAGCAGCTTCTGTTCACAGCATTCCATTGCTGAATGGTATTTAGCTTGTGCTGAATATAGCACTCTAACCTAGTAAGTCGGAGAAGGCAATGGCACCCCACTCCAGTACTCTTGCCTGGAAACTCCCATGGACGGAGGAGCCTGGTAGGCTGCAGTCCATGGGGTCGGTCGCTGAGTCAGACACGACTGAGCGACTTCACTTTCACTTTTCACTTTCATGCATTGGAGAAGGAAATGGCAACCCACTCCAGTGTTCTTGCCTGGAGAATCCCAGGGATGGTGGAGCCCAGTGGGCTGCCATCTGTGGGGTCTCACAGAGTCGGACACGACTGAAGCGACTTAGCAGCAGCAGCAGCAGCAGCAACCTAGTAAGTCAGGCTTGGGAAACAAAGCTGTGTTTTCCATGTCACCAAGGCCAGCCTATTTAATATCAGTTTTATGTTAAGAATACAAAAATAATCAAAGGAATTGTGAGGTGAAGATATTGACATTTAAAAGATACAAGTGTATTCAGATTTTTTTTTTTTAATAGAAGCTTACAATGGGGATTTTTTTTCTTTTCTTTTAATGAACATAAAGGAAACTGGGAAATTTGAAGATGTTGATAAGTTGAATCAACTAGTATGGCTCAATCCACAGGTGGAAGAACGTTGGGGGAGAAATTTTAATCACCCTTAGTTCATTCTCTTCTCCACCAATTCTTCCTGAGGAACCCTGTCCAAAGCTTCAGTTCCCTTTCCTTCCCTACTCTCCTTTGTCTCTCTCTCCCCCATCTTTTTTCCCCCTTCTGCTTTCATCCTACCTCTTCCTTTTCTTGTCTTCTTTCCTTTATTACTGAGGTTTGTGACAGGAAATATAGAAAACATGCCAGTCTACACACAAGTGTAAGGAATAAATAACAGCAGGGGTAAATAGGAGATAGAATAACTGGGAAACATGCCAAATAAATTCCAATATTCCATACAATTAATCCACTTCAACAATAATTTATAAAGCACCTCCTACATACAAGGCACCGTAGTAAGCACTAGGGACATAAAGGTGGAAGCTAGCACGTCATTGTATTAAAGGATGTTCCAGTATATTAAACTCAGAAATTCATTGTTTCCTTTCGACTAAACAGAATTGTCATTTTTCCACTTTTCATTTACTGTTTTCTACAGAGTTACTGAATATAGCAGCATCTGAAGACTCAGCAACAAAGTTCCGGGAAGGAGGATGGTTTGCTGTTGTGTTGCCTGGCACAAGTGTTCATCAGAGCAATTCTTTATGTGTGTAACCAGCACCGCCTTGATATTTAAGACTGTAGCATTATGCCATTACTTAATTTTTATCCACCTGGGATCAAGAACAGAAAGATAAAATGAAGTCCTAGGCATCTGTTTTTGTCTTTATTACTGTTGTGTTGCCTGGCACAAGTGTTCATCAGAGCAATTCTTTATGTGTGTAACCAGCACCGCCTTGATATTTAAGACTCTAGCATTATGCCATTACTTAACTTTATCCACCTGGGATCAAGAACAGAAAGATAAAATGAAGTCCTGGGCACCTGTTTTTGTCTTTATTGTAAATGTGTTAAAAATATTTCGTAGTGAAGCTTCTAAGCTGAACGCTCCAGGCTGGCTTTGCTGTGTTTGGACACCTTTCCGATGCACAGAGGGATGAGCACGTGATGGTGGCGGTACTAATCAGAGGTTTCTCTCCTGAGCCCTCCGTTCTTTTCTTCCCTCTTTCCATTTCTTTCTTAAACATCTCTTGACTCTGTACTACTACGAGCTAGGTACTATGCTTTAGTAGTATTCCCTGACTCTGCTTTTTCTAACCCAAGATCAGACATCTCAAGGACACCTATGGCATCTGAAAGCATAAGGCATATGAATCATGGAAGTTACGCAGCATTTGTTAATTTCCACATACAACTTTAACATTTAATTATTTTTAATCAAAGTTTAAAATGAACTTTATTTAAGGAATCAAAGAATATATGACATTAAAAAAATCTAACAGCACTCTGTATCCCTATTTCCTGCCCTGCCAAGGAAAATTCTTCCGACACTAAAACTGTTTATTTTGAAGTATACCTCTGTATTGCTAATGCATCTAAATTGCTGCTACTTATTTCTTTTTGTTTGTTTGTTTTAGGCATTATCTATTAATTGAATGCTTTAGAAGATAAGCCTGCAGCTCTCTTTTTGTTGCTTCTCCTTAACACCTTTGCAGTTCCTAGATGGGTCAGGGTATAATTCTTCACAGTGAAGATGGAAGAAAAGTCCTCTGGGATGTGTATTAGACATCATCATGGGACCTGGCTCACTTTCAGCTCACCTCTCTGCTCTGGCCATCACTGCAACAAGCAGGCATTTATCTCAGTATAGCTCACAGCACTTTATCTCAGTGAATTTCTCATTTTCTGTCTTGGACCATCTCTGTACCTCCCTGTGAGGTACAGACATACTCATGCATTCGTAGAACAGAAGTACAACAGGATTAACTTCCTGGGTCAACCCTTGTCTAGTGTGGGACAGGAGCTGAGAGATAAGTATTCCCTTCTTCTGTGTCTTGAACGGACAGTCCTGAAGGATGGCCTACATGGTTCTTCAGAGGCCTCTGAAGACACAATCGCCTATGACAGTAGCCAGCTTAATAATGAATCTATACATTGACTTTCCCTCTTCTCTTGTTTCAGTCATCCTAGCCCTTCTCCCCACAAAAACCACCTCTGTGCATCTCTTATTCTAGGCTGTGTGTTTTGGGGAAATTCAGAATAGTATGGAGGTTTTGGGAAAGATGATCCTCCCTGATTAAAAAGGAAGAAATC
>SJYT01033633.1:0-16936 GCA_006410635.1 Cephalophus harveyi
AAAAAAAAAGACCAAGGTTCTAATGTGTAGCACAGAAAACTATGTTCAATATCCTGGGATAAGCCATAATGGAAAAGAATATGAAAAAAGGTGTATGTATGTATAACTGAACCACTTTGCTATACAGCAGAAATTAACCCAACATTGTAAATCAACTATATTCTCTTCTTTTTTGCTTCAATTTTTTTCTTAAATCAACTATATTTCAATAAAATAAGTTTTTTAAAAAGTTCCATCTGGGCAGAGGTGCTCATTTGAAAGTTGTTTTTTTTTTTCTTCCTGTTTCTTGATCTAAAGTTAGGTTACATGTGTGTTCATTTGTGAAAATTCATCAGGCTATACAGTTTGTTTCTGGAAAAGGTTTACTGGAAACAATAATAACAATAAAAACAGAGATGGTAGTCCATGGAAAGGAACCAAAAGATATCCAAAAGGCTCTCCACAAAGTTATCAAACAAAAAATAGGATAAGGACGATGATGATGATTTTAAAAAGTGAAAGTGTTAGTTGCTCAGTCATGTCTGACTTTTTGCGACCCCATGAACTGTACAGCCTGCCAGGCTCCTCTGCCCATGAATTCTCCAGGCAAGAATACTGGACTGGGTTGCCATCCCCTTCTCTGGGGGATCTTCCCCACCCAGGGATGGAACCTGGGTCTCCCGCATTGCAGGTAGATTCTTTACCATCTGAGCCACAAGGGAAGCTGCTTCACAAATACATGAGTCATCCTTGCCCAGGGGGCATGCTAGCCTTCTCTGTATCGTTCCAATTTTAGTATATATGTGCTGCCCAAAGCGACCACAAAAGGATTATTTTTAAATTCAAAAACCCTTGAAACAATTAAGAGGTAGCTTCTCTCTTTCCTTGGTGGTTCCTCGAATCGTGTAGGGCCTTTTTAGAGTGACTGGAAAATTTCGCACAAAAATACCCCCATGACTCAGTGGTAAAACCCCTGCCACGGTATAATAAGCATTATTTTATGATTACTTCTGGTGGTCCTGGGGACTACCTGGGCTCAGTCATATGGTTCTCAGGGGCTCTTGTGCCGTGGTCCTCAGGCAGAGCATGGCACTTGGTCATCTTCTGAAAGTTCGTCACTCCTCCGGTGATCGCTGGACCAGGGGACCCTCTGGCTGGGAATTCCCCAGGCAGATCCCCATCTCCATGTGGTCTCTCCTGCTAGCTGCACGCTTTTCCCAGAGTAGTTACTCTTGATGAAGATCCAATAATATCATTTCATTTTCACAGCTCATGATTCATTAAACTATCTTCATTTCATATAGCGTTTTTGAAAGTAATTTTATTTATTATTCTTATTTTTGGCTGTGCTGTGTCTTCATTGCTGCTCCGGCTTTTCTCTAGTTGCAGAGTGCTCTAGGGCGCAAGGGTTTCAGTAGTCGCGGCTCCCAGGCTCTAGAGCACAGGCTCCATCGTTGTGACGCACGGGCTTAGTTGTCTGGAGGCATCTGGAATCTTCTTGGATCAGGAATCGAATCTGGTTCTCCTACATTGGCAGGCAGATTCTTTACCACCACGCCACCTGGGAAGCCCTATAGTGTTATTTTTACTTGGTTAATTTTCTTCTTTAACTTTGTTAATTTTATCTTTATTAATTTAGCAAGTATACTTCCATTGATTTTGAGATTACTTTTATGATGTGATCAGCTAATAATATATTGGGATAACTTAGGTGCAACTATTGCTTATTTATTATTTATTAATTTTTTTTTGGCTGGGACATGCGGCATGCAAGATCTTTAGTTCTCCCACTAGGGATCTCACTTGCCCTCTGCAGTGAGACTGCAGGGTCTTAACTGCTGGACCACCAGGGAAGTCCCAACCTTTGTATATTTATAAATGTATGATTGTACTAGCTGTGGTATTTATATATTTTTGTACTTGAAGTGTCATGTCACTAACTTTTGTTTTGTGAATTTGGAATACTGAGCAAACAGTTGCTGTGAATGATAATGTTTCAGTATCAGTCTAAAAAAATACACAGGCTTTGTTTTTGTCTCCCTATCTTAGGAGTCATTGTATAATTATTTGAGCGTTTCTGTATGCCTGAATTTTTTCAGAATTCAATCATGGGGGTAGAAAAGACTTGACTGCAAAGATTCAGTATCAGTAAATCCCATTAGGACCCTCTGGTGGGGGCAGGGAGTGGCTGAGGGTTTCCAGGACTCTAGGCTGCTGCTCCCTGCAGGGCGGCTGGTGGTCAGGAGCTCCCGCTACGGAGGCAGACAATCCAGGGTCAAATTCTGGCTCTGGGCTTCCCTGGTGGCTCAAGGGTAAAGAATCCACCTGCCAAGGCAGCAGACACGGGTTCAGTCCCTGATCAGGGAAGATCCCAGATGCCTTGGAGCAACTAAGCCCACGCTCCACAATAACGAGCCTGTGCTCTAGAGCCCGCGCTCTGCAACAAGAAGCCGGAATGTCGCAACTAGAGAGTAGCCCCTGCTCATCGCAACTTGAGAAAAACCAGACCAGCAACAAAGACTCAGCACAGCCGAAAAAAAAAAAATCTGGTTCTGCCTTTTCTTGGGCAGGCCACACTTTGGTATGTTGCTGGCCTCTGAGCCTCAGTTTTCTTGTCTGTAACATGTGACATAAGAATAACTATTCTATCTCAAGGGCTGGATGTGAGCAGTGAAGGAGAAATATCCTTAAGTCATGTCTGGGACTCAAGGAATAAGTAAGACCCAATGTCATACAGTACTCTTGCCTGGAAAATCCCATGGACGGAGGAGCCTGGCAGGCTGCAGTCCATGGGGTCGTGAAGAGTCGGACACGACTGCTTGACTTCCCTTTCACTTTTCACGTTCATGCATTGGAGAAGGAAATGGCAACCCACTCCAGTGTTCTTGCCTGGAGAATCCCAGGGACGGGGGAGCCTGGTGGGCTGCCGTCTATGGGGTCACACAGAGTCGGACACGACTGAAGTGACTTAGCAGCAATGTCATACAAGAACTAGTAGGATTTCACTCTTTGGATGAAGATTTGGTAATCTGAACCTAGTGAGATGCCCTTTGTGGATCTCCCTTGGGGAGAAGGGAAATGGGAGGGGTGGGTGGGCACATGTCCAACTCATCTCCCTTTCAAAACTCTTGCCAACTACCTAGGGCACCCATGTTGAACTTGAACTCCTCAGGGAGAATTCATGAACAAGCCACCAAGCCAAACCCAGGAATTACCTCCAGTAACAAACACTTCATGGAGATACAGTGTATGCACCGGGATAAGCGAGGGAATCTCAGTGGTGGGATTTGGGGCACATTTCTTCAGTTCTTCCCTGGTAGCTCAGCTGGTAAACAATCCGCCCGCAATGAGGGAGCCTGGGTTCGACCCCTGGTTTGAGAAGATCCCCTGGAGGAGAGAATGGCTATCCACTCCAGTATTCTGGCCTGGAGAATTCCATGGACTGTATAGTCCATGAGGTTGTAAACATCTGAGCGACTTTCACTTTCTGCAGTGTGTGCATGCATGCATATATTCCATTTATATTTGCCCAAGAGTCCTATTTCCCAGAAATTTTTAAAAATTAAAAAAATACATTCACGGATGTCTAATTTACATCCAATAAAATGCAAACATTTCAAATGTTCAGTCTGTGTTCTAACAGCTGTATGATAAACAAGAGGTGAGACATTTCTGTTACTCTAGAATGTTTACCCTTTCCCACCTCCACCCCAACCACTAATTTGCTTTTTGTCACTAGAAGTTTTCTTTTCTAGAGTTTCATATAAATGGAATCATATGGTGTGCCAGTTACCAATTTACTGCCTTACAGCTCCAAGTTGAGAAACTGGAGTTTAGGCCTTTAAATCTTCTTCCTTCGCTGGCTGCCATGCTACAGTTTTCCGGTAGAGGGAGCCAGAGAGGTGTTGCAGGAGGAAAGAGTTTTGCTTCTAGCTTCCAGACGCCGTTCCCCAAAGGCAGGTAGCTTTTCCTGCCTCGTTCACAAGGGTGTAGGCTTCTCCAGTGCCTGGCAGTGAGGAGCACCCCTCAGCCAGCATCTTGCCCTGGCACCCACCTCAGCTGGTTTCTTGGCTGAGTGCCTCTGGTGAGACACTTCTTTGTGAACTGTTTTCCCTAGCATCCTTAAAGGACTGACTTCTGGCAAGTTCCAGAGGGTGGATTTCCAGAGAGTTCCACAGCCGGACCACCAGAGGGACTCCTTTGCCCTTTAGTGAGCCATGTCCAAGTGTTCTCCCAAAGCATCAGGGTCTGGGGACTTCCCTGGTGGTCCAGTGGTTTAAGGCTCCGTGCTCCCAATGCAGGGAGCCAGGGATCAATCCCTGACTAGATCCTGCATGCCACAGCTAAGACCTGGCGTAGCCAAATAAATAAAAATAGATGTGAAACAAAAACCCCCAAAGCTCGAGGGTTTCTGGGACTGCCAAGGATAGTCTGGAGCTGACACCTTTTTCAAGCTTTCGATCTTAGGGGTAGAGACTGCTCCCTGTATTTATATTCTTTACCATTCTCTTTATTTCTCAGCAGCTACTCCTTCTAACTCTAATCCCCTGCTATGATGAATAAATCTGTATATTAAACATTCTCCCTTCAAATTACTGTGTGGTTTCAGTCTCTGGATTGGACCCTGAGTGATAATCACAGGATGCACCCTTGTGTCTTCTTTCCTTCAGCAGAATACTGTGTGATTCAGTCACATCATTGCTGTATTAATCGCCAGCTCACTCCTGTTTATCACTGAGTAGTACTCCATTGAACAGATAAACCACAATCTGTGTACTCACTCGGCATGATGGACATTTGGATTGTTTCCAGCTTGAGGCTGTTATGAATAAAGCTTCTACAAACATTCACATTCACGTGGTTATCTGGACATACGTTTTCATTTCTCATGAGTAAATACGTAGGAGTGGAATTCTTGGATCACATGTTCTTTACGAGAACACACCCAATCATTTTTTCAGCATGACTGTGCACTCCCATCAACATGTATGACGGCTGCACTTGCTAGCACCTTGTATGGTCAATCTTTTCAATTTTAGGCAGAATGGCTTCCATTTCATGCCTTGGAGAGATTTTCCTTCTACCTGACATTCTCCCTTATCAATTTTAACACTTTACTCTTGAACTGTGGTGGTGTCTCTATTTTATTTTTTGGCCACACTGTGCTACTTGCAGGATCTTAGTTCCCCAACCTGGGATTGAACCCGAGCCCTCAGCAGTGAAAGCGCCCAGTCCTAATCACTGGACTGTCAGGGAGGGAAGTCCTGCCAGTGTTGTTCCTAACCTACAACAAATGGTTCAGAAATATCATCAAGAAACAAGATTGAGACATCGCTTGTGGTCCAGTGGCTAAGACCCTGAGCTCCCAAAGCAGCGGGCCCGGGCTCAATTCCTGGTCAGGGAACTAGACCCCATATGCCCCAACTAAGAGTTCACATGCGGCCGCAACTGGGACCTGGAGAAGGCAAATAAGGGCTTTCCAGGTGGTGTCAGTGGTAAAGAGCCCACCTGCCAATTTAGAGAGGCAGGTTTGATCCCTGGCTCTCTAAAGAGAGAGAAGGGGTTGGGAAGACCCCCTGGAAGAGGGCATGGCAACCCACTCCAGTATTCTTGCCTGGAGAATCCCATGGGTAAAGGAACCTGGCGGGGAGCAGTCCATAGGTGTGCCAAGAGTTGGACACAACTGCTGCAACCACTGAAGCAACATGCATGCAGCCAAATAATTAAAAAATTAAAAACAAATGAGATCTATAAGCAAAAGGGTATATTGTACAGCACAGGGAATTATAGTCAAACAAACAAACAGAAAACCCCCCAAAAAAACAAGATTGAAAATTTCTCGCTCTTTAGAATTATTTGCATGTACAAAGATTTGGCATGCCTTCTCCTTCAAGAAGGAAGACTGAGCTATAACTAATCAGGGCCTGCACTGGCCTGTAAGAATCTTTAGGTAGATTTTTTTTTTTTTTAAGGCACCTCTTCTGGGTGAAGGCAAGCCTGAGGTAGCATGACCTGATGACTGGAGCAAGACATGGATCTGAGTTCCCATTCATACCACCGCCCCTGGCTGGCCTCACAATTACAACAGCTGGTCCTGTGCTGCGTGCGTGCTAAGTCACGTCCAAAACACTTTGCGACCCTATGGACTGTAACCCACCAGGTTCCTCCATCCATGGGATTCTCCAGGCAAGAATACAGTGTGGGATCTTCCCGACCCAGGTATGGAACCCAGGTCTCTTATGTCTCCTGCATTGGCAGGCAGGTTCTTTACCCCTAACACCACCTGGGATTCTGTCTCCAAGTGAGGTGGACTGGGTGTAAGCCACCAGGGAGTGGTGGCGCCTCTGTCAGTCTGGAGAGAAGAGCCCAGCGTGGAGGCCGTGCCAGCACTCACTCTGGCTGACTTACTGCCCAGTAGGAAGGTGGGCCTAGTTTGGCCACATCTTCCAGTTTGTCAAGAGACTGGAAATCCCTGTGTTTATGTGAAATCACCCGATTTTTAAATGTTAGCAGTGCATTTAAGGGAAAAAAAAAATTATTATAGCACAATGTAAGCCAGAAGAGACAGATCTTCAAACCCACGAACTGACTGGGGATGATCTTTTGTGGCTTCTGTATTATTCCCATTGATTGTCACGACATGAGGAAACTGAGGCCCAGAGAGGTGAAATGATGTCCACAGCAGTCAGAAGGGGAGTGGCATGGACTTCCCTGGTGGCCCAGAAGTTAAGAATCCACCTTGCAATGCAGGGTATGTGAGTTCAATCCCTAGTCGGGGAACTAAGATTTCACATGCCTGAGAGCAACTAAGCCTGTGGGCCACAACTAGAGATCCCACATGTTGCAACTAAGACCTGATGCAGCCAAATAAACAAATATTAAAAAGAAAAGATTTCTTGGATATAATGCCAAAAGTATGATTTATAAAAGAAAAAATGGATTAATTAAACATTATCAAAATTTTAAACCTTTGTACTTCAAAACACATTATTAAGAAAATGAAAGACAAGCTACAGATTGGCAGAAAAATATCTGTATATCACACACTTGATAAAATACTTGAATCTAGAATCTATAAAGAACACTTAAAATTCAATTAAATGACAAATCAATTCAAAAATTGACAAAAGATTCGAATAGACATTTTACCAAAGAAGAAATACAAAGGACTAATAAGCAAATGCGGGCTTCCCAGCTGGCACTAGTCGTAAAGAACCCACCTGCTAATGCAAGAAACACGGGTTCGATCCCTGGGTTAGGAAAATCCCCTGGAGGAGGCCATGGCAACCCACTCTAGTACTCTTGTCTGGAGAATCTCGTGGACAGAGGAGCCTGACTGGCTACAGTCCATAGGATCACAAAGAGTCAGCATAACTGAAGCGACTTAGCACAGCAATAAGCATGTGAAAAGATGCTCAACATCATTAGTCAAGAAGGAAATGCAAATTAAAATCACAGTGAGATGCCACTTCATGCTCTCTAGNTACTCTTGTCTGGAGAATCTCGTGGACAGAGGAGCCTGGCTGGCTACAGTTCATAGGATCACAAAGAGTCAGCATAACTGAAGCGACTTAGCACAGCAATAAGCATGTGAAAAGATGCTCAACATCATTAGTCAAGAAGGAAATGCAAATTAAAATCACAGTGAGATGCCACTTCATGCTCTCTAGAATGGCTGCTATCCAAAAGATGGGTGAGGACAGGGAGAACCCGGGACCTTTATACACTGCTGATGGGAATGTAAAATGGTAACCTCTTTGGAAAACAGTTTCTATAAAAGTTGAACATTTAAAAAAAAGAAGTGAAAAATAAATTTACCATGAAATCCAACAATTCTTTTTTTTTTTTTTTTATATGTATTTATTTATTTTGCCTTCAAGGAATATGGGATCCTAGTTCCTCAACCAGGGATCAAACATGTGCCCCCTGCATTGGAAGCTTGGAGTCTTAACCACTGGAAGTTTGAAACACAGCAATTCTACTACTAGGTTATCAATTTACCATGACATCCAACAATTCTTTTTTTTTTTTTTTAATATGTATTTATTTATTTTGGCTTCAAGGAATATGGGATCCTAGTTCCTCAACCAGGGATCAAACTTGTGCCCCCTGCATTGGAAGCTTGGAGTCTTAACCACTGGAAGTTTGAAACACAGCAATTCTACTACAAGGCTATCTATCCAAGAGAAATGAAAAGGTATGTCATACAAAGACTGACTTGACTGCCAAAGTGCACAGCAGCATTATATATTTGCAAACAACCCAGGTGTCTATCAACTGGTGAATGGATAAGCAATATGTGGTCATCCATACAGTGGAATACTGTTCAACACTAAAAGGAATGAGGACTCCCCTGGTGGTGCAGTGTTTAAGAATCTGCCTGCAAAAAAAAAAAAAAGAACCCGCCTGCAGGGGACACTGGTTTGATCCCTAGTCAGGGAAGATTCCACAAACCGTGGGTCAACTACTGAGACCTTCTGCTGCAACCACTGAAGCCCCAGAACCCTAGAGCCCCTGCTTAATGGCAACTAGAGAAAGACCTCGCACAGCAAGGAAGACCCAGTGCAGCCAAAAGTCAAAACAAAACAATAAAAGGAATGGAGTAATGGTACAAGATACAGTGAGAATGAACCCTAAGACAGCAGGCTAAGTGGAAGTGCTGGATACAAAAGGCTGCATATTGTATGATGGATCTATATGAAATGTCCAGAAAAGACCTATCTAAATGTAGGGAAAGATGAGGAGTTGCTGTGACTGGGCGTGGAAACAAGGAGTGACCACAATGGATATTTAGGCACAATGGATATTTTGGAGGTGCCAGAAATGCTCTAAACCTGTAGTGCTGGCTGCCAAACTTGGAAAACTCACGGAATCACTGAATCGCACACTCAACAGGGCTGAATTTTATGGTATGTAAATTACTTCAATAAAGCTGTCAAAAAAAAAAACCCAAACCCTGCACACTTTACAGTTACAGCCTGTAAGACTTAAATAGGGTAATAGAACAGACTATAGATGTAATCAGCCTTGATGGTGTGAAAGCAAATGCATTACCGACAAGATGGGAAAGGAAAGGTGGGGGAGGGGAAGCCAAGACACTCCTCTCACTCACTCAGTATCACGGGAATCAAAAGCTGCCAGGATAAAAAAATACAAGTGAAGCATAAAATGTAAAGTCTCAAAGGTAAATAAGAAATGATCTTAGAAAAGTACAAGTGTTAAAAATTAGTGGAGTGAATACACATTGAGCTAAATACCATCTTTCATAGCTGACAGTAATAGGCGATTTTGAATTTCTCTATTTCTCGGTCATTTTCACTGTCATCTTCTCAGTTATCCAGCTGCCTTCTGAACCACAGCATGGGTGAGATGAGAGGCAAAGGTACTTTGGATTTTGGTATATTCTAGTTTAAACATCATGGATATCATGTGTATTAAAGAATATGCTTTTATAAAAAAAAAACAACCAACCAATAATACAACGTTACCATAATTTACTTACAATCAGTGAGAACTCCCATACACACCAGTGAGAGTAAAAATTGGTGCAACCACTTTGGAAACTAGTTGGGGCTTTTTTTTTTTTTTTACTGAAGTTAGAAAAGTGTCTTTCCAACAAGCTGGCAATTTGACCCTAAAGCCAGGAAACATATACTAGAATATTCACGACAGCACCGACCCTCATAGCTCCAATCTGGATATGATCCAGGTACCCACATAGGGTGTATACATGAATTAAGGCAGTCATAGAAAGGAAGACTAAGTAGCAATAACAATAAGTAAACACAACAGCACAAATGGACCTCAAAAGCATAATTTGGGGTGAAATTTACCAGAGACACAAGTCATCCAGAGTGTGAGTCCCAGGACAACCAGACAGTCGGGGTGGCCTGGGGCAGTCCTGATTTACACCCAGTGTCCCAGGGTAATTAGGGTAAATATCAGTGACCCCTATCGCTTCCAAAATTACCTGGTTTGAAAATTGGATGGCAAATTATATTCTCACACCAGTGATTTTTAGAAAGTTTACAAACAGGCTAAACTAATAAATGCTATTTACAAATGTACATACAAGTACTAAAATCATATATATATATGTGTATATATATATATGCATATATATATATCAGTTCAGTTGCTCAATTGTGTCTGACCCTTTGTGACCCCATGGACTGCAGCACACCAGGCTTCCCTGTCCATCACCATCACTGGCACTTGCCCAAAATAATGTCCATTGTGTCGGTGATGCCATCCAACCATCTCATCCTCTGTCGTCCCTTTCTCCTCCCGCCTGTATGTACATATATATAAAACAAGCAGAAACTTCCCTGGTGATCTAGTGGCTAAGACTCCATGCTCCTAATGCAGGGGAAAGTGTTAGTCACTCAGTCGTGTCCGACTCTCTGCGACCCCTATGGACCATAGCCTGCCAGGTTCCCCATCCATGGGATTCTCCAGACAAGAATACTGAAATGGGTAGCCATTTCCTTTTCCAGGGGATCTTCCTGACCCAGAGATCGAACCCAGATCTCCTGCATAGCCTGAGTCACCAGGGGGCTTGGGTTCAATCCCTGCTTGGGGAACTAGATCCCACATGCCACAACAAAGACTGAAGATCCTGTGTGCCACAACTAAGACCCAGTGCAGCCAAATAAACAAATACTAAATATTAAAAAAAAAAACACAACACAAAACAAAATAACCAAGCAAGGAAACGAGCATTATGAAAGTCAGGATGCTGGTTCCCTCTGTGGGGAAAGAGAAGGCTACTAACCAGAGAAACATCTAGGGGGCTGGCAACGTTCTCCTTATTGGCCTGGGTGCTGGTTATATACTTTGTTATATATTTCATGTACTTTTCTGTATGAGTGTTCTACTTTACAATTTAAAAAATTATTAATGCTGTCAATGAACACCATGATTATTTAAGTCAAAGAAGGGAACAGTCGAATTGCATCTTAGTACAGATTAACAGTTCACATTTGTCGATGCTTTCTTGGTGTGAGGCACCCTGGGAAATTCTTTATGTGCATCATCTCATTCCCTGGAGGCAGCACTGACATTTCTGGGGCATCACAGGGCCAGCCAGGGACACTGGTTTTGGGAACTGCTGGTGACAGCCTGCAGAGGAGGTGGCACTGGGGAGAGGTGAAACTTTGTCAGTTGCATATTCAGCCAGCCCCAGGTTAGCCTCAGCCCAAAGTCAAACTTTCTCGTGAACTTGGGCAAATGGGTTTCCCTCTCTCAGCATAGATTTCTCCTCTGGAAAACGGGATGTGAATGTCCACATGTCCTCTCCAGGCTTCGCTGGTGGCTCAGTCAGTAAAGAATCTGCCTGCAATGCAGGAGACCTGGGTTTGATCCCTAGGTTGGGAAGATCCCCTGGAGGAGAAAATGGTAAGTCACTCCTGTATTCCTGCCTGGGAAATCCCATGGACAGAGGAGCCTGGTGGGTTAGAGTCCATGGGGTCAAAAAGTTGGACACGACTGAGTGACTAAACCACCACCACGCTCCACAATCACTAAACGTGAAAGCTCTGAAAACCAAGTCTTTCACAGACCCACTTGGTGGCAGACCTGCCTGGAACTGATGGAAGGTTTTATGTATGATATGAACATGCATTTCACTGAAGAATTGTCCATGCGTCTGATTACTCCCCAGTCCTGCTAGGGATTTTTTTTTGGAAAAAATTTTAAGTAATTATTTATTTTGGGCTGCCCTATGGTTTCGTTGCTGCAAGCAGGATTCTCTGTTTGCAGAGAATTCTGTTTGCAGCAGGGGCTGCTCTCTGATTTCCGTGGGCGGGCTTTTTATTGTGGGAGTTTCTCTTGTAGAAGAGCTCCGCGCCTTGTCTTGTCTAGGTGTGAGGCTCCAGTAGTTGTGACTTGTGGGCTCCAGAGTGTAGATTCAGTAGCTGTGATGCACAGGCTTAGTTGCCCCTTCGCATGTGGAATCCTCCCGGACCAGGATCTAACCTGTGTCTCTTGCATTAGCAAGCAGATTCCCAACCACTGGACCATCAGGGAAGTCTACCCCAATAAGGATCATATGTAATACACAGAATGGTTCTTCGTGATCTGCCTCATATTCAGTTCCCAAATGCACTGAATAGCAGAAGTTTTGGCTAACATGCTGTGGACTTGTAGTAACTCTCACTTCCCATGGTGATGGGGAAATTAAACAAGATCAAGGCTGGTCTTCAACAAGTGTTAGCTGCCATTGTGACTGCTGTGACAATGATTAGCAGTCAAGGCCAGCTATGCGACTGGAGTCTGGGGCTGGACCTCCTTATGTCAGAATCATGCAGTCACTGAAACCACGCCTGGAGGAATGTAGGTTCAGAGGATTCGTGCCTAGGAAGGAACAAAATACAGTAGGACACAAAACTGCACCAATGGCAAGATCAGAGCCATTTGGTGAATTTAAAAAAAGGCAAAAGATGGACGGTCCTAGTGGTTCAGTGGTTAAGAAGCTGCCTTCCAGTGCAGGGGACGCAGGTTCATCCCTGGTCGGAAAACTAAGATCCCATATGCTTCAGGGGCAGCTAAGCCTGTGTGCTACAAATTATTGAGCCGCAAAAGCAATTATGATGTTATGCATAATTATTCACAGGTGAGCTGACCACGGTTGTTAAGAAAAACTCTTCACAAAATACTAACAGTTACTGTTAACTGAACACTAAATCCTCCAGGCACGTGGAAAGTGCTTTCCAAGATCTCACGGAAGTCTCACCGACAACCCCATGAGGCCGGTGCTATTTTCAGCTGGGGAAACTGAGGCCTGGAGGAGGGAAGCTATTAAACAGAGGTCACCCAACACCTCCACCCTGGTGTGGAGGACTCCAGGGTTTTGCCACTGTGCATGTATTCATCTCTGAGTTTCTAAACTTTTATCTTACTTTCTTTTTTTATTTGTTTATTTTTCTGTCTCAATGCATTTTATTTATTTATTTCTATTGGAGTATAGATGCTTTACAATGTTGTGTTAGTTTTTGCTGATAAATTGTCTTTAGTCGCTTCAGTCGTGTCCGACTCTGTGTGACCCCATAGACGGCAGCCCACCAGGCTCCCCCGTCCCTGGACTTTCCAGGCAGGAACACCGGAGTGGGTTGCCATTTCCCTCTCCAATGCGTGAAGGTGAAAAGTGAAAGTGAAGTCGCTCAGTAGTGTCCAACCCTTAGCGACCTCATGGACTGCAGCCTACCAGGCTCCTCCGTCCATAGGATTCTCCAGGCAAGAGTACTGGAGTGGGTTGCCATTGCCTTCTCCATTATCTTCCTTAGATTTCACCATAAAAATGTCACCACACAGAAAAGCTGAAAATATAGTTAAAATGGATATCTCTGTTCCATATTTTGCCATATTTGCTTTCTCTCTCTCTTTTGATGAACTATTAAATACCTGAATATGCATCTCCTAAGAAAGAATAAGAACCATCTATAGGTCTATTATCTCTCAACACACTAAGAGAAATTCAATCTACTATCTAATATTCGGTCTATGAACACTTTTTCTCATTGTTCCAAGGTTTTCTGGAATTGTATCTTCCAGACAAAGATAGGACTCACACACTGCTGGGGGTGCTCATTCCTCTCTAATCTCTTTTAATCTGAAAGACTGCCCCTGGGAGTTACCTAGCAGTCCAGTGGTTAGGACTCCAAAATCTCACTGCCAAGGGCAGGGGTTTTTTGGATACCTGGTCTGGGAGCTAGTGTGACCAAGTGAAGTGAAGTCGCTCAGTCGTGTTTGACTTTTTGCGACCCCGTGGACTGTAGCCCACCATGCTCTTCTGTCCATGGGATTTTTCAGGCAAGAGTACTGGAGTGGGTTGCCATTTCCTTCTCCAGAGGATCTTCCTGACCCAGGGATCGAACCCAGGTCTCCCGCATTGTAAGCAAGACGCTTTACCGTCTGAGCCACCAGGGAAGTCCATAACTAAACAAAAACAAAAAATACTGCCCCGGCCTTTTCCATTTTTGTTAAACAGATTATATTACTTTTATCATAGGGAAAAAGTAAGGCAGTCTCATTTATATTTGATTTGTGAACCATATATATATCTTGATTGGATTGAAAAATTAGCACTTAAATAAATATGAAAACTTTATTAAAAGGAGAATCAACAGATTCTATATATGTATATAGAATATACAAATATATATAGATATGCTTAAAGAAAAAGAAACAAAAGTTTACAAAAAATTATTTCTTTAGAGAAGCTAAAAGGAATGTTGTGATTATACAGGGAGGAGAGAAACCCTGGAGATGATAAGCTTCTGTCCCCATCTATTTTTAGCAAAAGATTACAGACACTGTGTAAAAGTTGATAAACTAACAAATAACAATGGAAGAATTTGCTTTAAAGATTTGGAAGGCACTACCAGAGGAATAACCACGGATCACAAGATACTCCTGCCCTTTCTGAAAAGTAATTTAATTACAAAATTTAAAAACTGGCTGCGGAGGAGACTGCGCTTGTTTAAAGGATTGATACTGCATGCAAATCTTTGTCTTTTGGACTTGTGTTACTGGGACACTAAAAAAAAATGTTATTGTCTATTTTAAAAGTAGATTGGTAATACTATAGTCTTTCAAAATAGCGGTAAACAGCTGCCGTCTAAAGTTGAAAGATCAAGACATGGAACGTTAAGAAATATGACCGGTCACTGCAAAAGTTAACTTAGAACAAAGTTTAAATTGGGTAGAGCGGCAGCAGCTAAAAACAAACTGTGCCCAAGTTGCTAAAGCAAGAAACGGTGCTCTAAGATCTTCCGATTCGTAGATTTTCCTGCCAGCCAAGAGGACACAAAAAACAGAATTGGTAAAAAGTGGTCCGCCCTTTCACCAGCTGCTGTTGAACACGTGTTGGTCGAGTACGTGGTGGGTGGGGGTGGTGTTTAATAGTGGCCTTCTCAGACCAGCAGGCGGGCGGAGAGGCGAGGGCTTTAGAGGACCGGTTTTATAGCCAAGCTCTTTTCCTACGATCTGGGGCTTTCAAACGTGCGTTCGTGTAACTCTGGACTTAAAGGGGCAGAAGCCGGGGAAGGGGTGATGGGGCGCAGGACTCCAGGGACACGCCACTCCGGGCCGGGCCTGGGACGGAAATCCTACCCGGGGCGCCCCAGCTGCGAGCATGGACGGACACCGGTCCGACCTCGGTCCCTACCTGTCCCGGCGCTCACCTGGAGGCCTGCTCGGAGGTGGCGGCGGACTACGATCCCCTTCCCCACTCTGCTCTGAGAGGCAGTCCGGGGTTGCTCCTCGCGATCGGCCCCGCCCAGGGAGTCCTCCAGGAGGGTGGGGGTTTGGTGGCGGCGGCGAAGTCTGGAGCCGGGGGCGGGAGATTGTGAAGTCCGGCGGGCAGGCGGGCGGCTGCGTGGAGCCGGAGCGAGGGGAGGGCGGGGTCTGGGAGGCTGCAGGCGGCGGGGGAGGGCTCAACTGCCGCGAGGCTGGCGGGGAGGAGACCTAATCCTTGTGCTCCCGGATTTGGGGGCCTGCTCATCGCTCCTTTGGAAAGTCTATACTTTCTCCACGTGGTTACCTGCTGCCTAGGCGCCTCGCGATCTAAGACTGGGTGGGTCGGTGGCGTGGTGGGGGGAGGACATTCACCGCAGGCATCTCCAATGGGAGAGTTCTGCCTCCCCCCGCCCTCCCGAGCCTCCCACGGTGGGAATTGTCCCGTCTGCCCCCACTCCCCAAATTCCCCTCTTTCCTTCTTATTCCAGCTGATTTTGAATGGCTTGAAGCAGGTTCCGGCTAGAGATTGAGGTCTAGCGGTGGCAGTGAAAGCGCTGAATCCTAACCACTAGACCACCAGGCACAGTGGCCAGTGACAAGGCCTTGGCCCATCAACTGTATAGAAATGTGCCGGGGAACTCCGCCCATGGCAAAGGTCATGAGGAAGGAAGCTTGGCTTACACAAAGCCGTGATCAAGCCTCAGGAAACCCCCTGTTCCTGAGCATCTACCCCAAAACCAGAGTACTTTACGGGGGGCTATCCCCCATAACCATTTCTCTTGGAGAAGGAGTTAACTTGCAGCTCCAAGTTAATAAAAATTCCTGGGCGTGACAAGAGTGTTTCAACTTACGAACTCTGAAGGTTATCTAGCCTGCCTGTATAGGTTCATCTGGCCACATGTGATTGTTTACAGCTTCCCAGCCATGAGAGGCACGAGATGTTTTAGACTTACCAAAGGCAGATTTTTTGGGAAGTTAGAAATTATTAGTATAGTGGGTTGGTTAGGAATTATATTGGTGAAGGGTTTTTTCATTTGTTGTGCCAATAATAACTGCTAATTCCCTGCCCTGGGTGTGACAAGGGTGTCTCAGGTCAAACCTCTCTGCTGACACATGATTGTTTACTACCTCTCAACCATAAACAGCACAGAGAGTTTTGGAGTATTTTGAAAGTCTTAATTAGCATAGGACTTTTCTCATTATTGAGTCAATGATTGCCGCCAGGCTTCCATATCCTTAGGCACCTGGGAATATATTAATCAATGTATTTGGAATATAGAAAAGGAAATATAGTAGTTTTTGATGTTAGCAATATAAGACTTTTTGAGTTAATGAATTTTCTTTTTTGTTATAGACCACTGTACTTTGTTATAAATCACTGTGTCCTTGCTATGTAAAAATGTAACTTTATCACTATTTTAAGACTAAATAGATCTTAAGGGGAACATTGGTGAAAGGATTTTCATTTGTTGAGCTGATGTTTGCTGCTAAATCTCCATATTCCCTGCCCTTATAATGAATATAACTAGCATATAGGAGAAATAAGTATTAACCTTTAAGATTGATCATGTTAACCTTGGGTTAAATAAATTCCTTTCTTGATTGTAACTCACTACACCCTCACCCTATAGGAATGCAACTTTATTTGGAGGGTGGTGCCTGGTTTAAGAAAAAACACCCTTGGAAAAAATAAGTTTTTTGGTTATCAGAAAGAAAGGGT
>SJYT01033633.1:16957-27653 GCA_006410635.1 Cephalophus harveyi
GCCTGGTTTAAGAAAAAACACCCTTGGAAAAAATAAGTTTTTTGGTTATCAGAAAGAAAGGGTCGTAAAATGTCAGCAGGCCTCATGGCCAGAAGATGATGTAAAACCCCAAAGACCTTTTTTTTTATGTAAAGCACCTGATTTGATAAAGATCAGGACTGCTGACCCCCACGTGACTCTGTATTCATCCCTATATGTAACAAAAGCAAACCTAAAAAATAAAGAAATGGGATCAGTTTCTGGAAAGACTGATTCCCCCCTGTCGTTTCTTTCTTGCTCCCCGTTTTTCTGGCTGAATTCCCATCTGGAATGTGGGTACTCACCAAGCCTGCTAATTTTGCCTGGGTTTCTTAAGATCGGACCGGGAGGCCTGGGTGCCTCCTCTCCTTTGGGAGAATGGAAAGATGCCTGTGGCCTACCTAGGTGGTGATTGGTATTGCACATAAACCAAGTTATTCAGCCTCTTTTTCTCCACTAATATTTCCTACTACACTATCCGTTTCTAATCTCTCTATATATCTGTAATTAAATAAGTTTTTTTCAAGGACGCCAACTCCGTCCCCACCTTCGAATCACCCTGGATCCACCAGGGCTGGACCCCGGCACTTTTCAATGTCTCTTGACTACCATTATATAACTATTTTACTTCAATTTTACAGTCATTTTGACAGGTTTCCAAGATACTCTCTTTGTAATTTTATTTAGAATTGCACAAAGCCCCAACATGCTATTTTGGGGAAACCAAGTAACTTTGCAGGCCTGAGTATTCTGTCAAGACCCGGACGTGCCCTTCCACCCAGGCGAGTTACTCCCGGGTCACTGGCAGGGTTGCTGATCTTTTGGTGGGAAATGCCTGGGTGTTGTCCCTGGGGCTGGCGCTGCAGCCACAAGCTGTGTGATGCTCCTCGGAAGAGATGTGCTTCCCCGCTGGCTCAGTGGTAAAGAATCTGCCTGCCAATGCGGGAGCTGCAAGAGATACTGGTTCGATCTCTGGGTCGGGAAGATCCCTTGGAGTAGGAAATGGCAACCCACTCCAGTGCTCCTGCTGGAGAATTCCGTGGACAGGGGAGCCTGGCGGGCTACAGTCCGTGGGGCCGCAGACAGTTGGACACAACTGAGCGCTCACACACGAACAAGGCGTTTGCTCTGTGTTTGGACTGTCTGTTTCCATACTTGCAAGCTTAGCACCTAACCCGCCTGGGTCCACGATGGCGTCCGCTGTTCCAGTGGCCTCTGGGCGACCGGGTGGGCTACAGGGGTCTCCATTCTTGTTTTTATCTTTGTGTTTGTTTTAAAATGACTCTAAGCAGAGCACAGTTGAGAAAGACAGGGACCTGTCTGGATATCATTCCTCGCTGGTGTTCATGCGTAATAGTTTGGGGGGGGGGGGCTCGGTGGCGCCCTCTGGTTCGCAGGGAACTCCCTGCCACTCTGTGACTCTGGGGAAGCTGTGCATGTCTGTCTTGCCCTAAGTCTGTGCAGCAGCAACCAGGCTGTGAAACGCAGGATACAGCTTGTCGCCACCGGGAGTGAAAGGGTATCTTGTAACCTTAGCCTGTGCCAACCCCCGAACCCCGCCGAGCACTTCAGAGCTTTCCTCGTTAGTGAGGCTCCAGCCGCTGGTCCAAGACCCAGTGTCACGGGGTGGATATCAGATAACCATGGACTGTTTCCTCATAGGCCTGTGAGATTTGTTCGGCTCGAGAAGTGTTTCCATTCTAATTATTTCTGACCTGTTTCGTGGCTTCTTACCCATTCCTCCCCCATCCTTTGCCTCCCTTTCTGTGTGCCGCGGCCATAAAAAGGGCCGCCTGGGTGGTCAGTTCAGGGCCAGGAAGGTGGAATTTAAATGCAACTGACGGGATGATTCAGTACTGGAGAGGTCACTGAAAATGGGCAGCAACTCTCCAGCCATTCCGTGGGCTGGAGTCAATCACACCCGTGCCTAAGCACAAGAGGTTCTCAGCGTCCCGGGGCCACGTTGGCCCAGGACAGGGGGTGCACTGATGCCCCCTCAGAGCTTGGCGATGTGCTGCCCTAGTTAGCATTTTAAAAGTTCCGAGGAGGAGTGCCGCAGAGACGCCAGCAGCTTCGGCTCTGCTGAGCGAGTCAGCGAGCGCGTCAGTGCAGGAGCGGAGTTCATCTGGGCTCCCCGGGGGCTCAGTGGGGAAAATCCCTGCCAGTGCTGGAGACGCAGGTTCGATCCCTACGTCGGGAAGATTCCCTGGAGAAGGGCAGGGCTACCCACTCCAGTATTCTTGCCCGGAGAATCCTCATGGACAGAGGAGCCTGGTGGGCTACAGTCCACGGGGTGGCGAAGAGTCAGACACGGCTGAGCACACAGCACTCACAAAATTCTTTTAGGCCGAGCAGGTTTCTCTTAGTGCTGACTTCAGAAGGGCCGGAGGGCCGTGAGTGTCCCAGTCCAGCCACCCTTTCGGCTCGTGTCAGTGCTGGACTCCCAGAGCTAGATGTTAAATGAGATGCAATCGCAACCAGATTCCACCGGAAATACAATTTTGTTTCTTTTCCGTAATGTCAGGGATATATTTAGCTGCATTAGATACCGTCAATGGTGGACCTTCTACCTCATGTGACACTTTCAGAAAATGGCCTTGCAATGCATTCGCTGATTAATTTATTCACACAATAGGAACGAAGCGACTGCTGTGTCTTTAGGGCTGAGCCACGCGGGGGTGGTGTATTAGCGTCTGGGAGCGATGGAGACTGAGAGCGAGGAGGGAATAAAGGAAGCCCGCAGCTCTGGGGCTCCTGGCTGCTCCCGGGCGGAGCCCTGCGGTCAGCTGGGACCCCAGAGGCTCCAGCCTGGGCTGAGAGGGGCGTGTTCCAAGCCAGAAAGTAGGTCATCTTTTCACTGGGGCCCTTGAGGGTGTTGCCAGGGTCACCGACACTCACAAGCTCCATTTTAAATGACTATAACACTGCTGTGCAACAAACTGCCTCACAACTCGGCGGCTTAAGACAATGCCCAGCGTGGCAGCGTGGCTCTCCTGGCCCGGCCGGCTGAGCTGAGGGCACCCTTTCAGGGCAGCTCTGTTCGCAGGCCCCTCGGCTTCTTGGCCGGGAGTGTTCTCCTCCGTTCAGAGGCAGTCGGCAGTCCAGCCACGTGAGCACTTCCAAGCCTCTGCTTGCATCTCCTCCGCTGACATCTCATTGGCTAAAGCACGTCAGCTGCTGCTGCTGCTAAGTCGCTTCAGTCGTGTCCGACTCTGTGCGACCCCATAGACGGCAGCCCACCAGGGTCCTCTGTCCCTGGGATTCTCCAGGCAAGAACACTGGAGTGGGTTGCCATTTCCTTCTCCAATGCATGAAAGTGAGAAGTGAAAGTGAAGTCGCTCAGTCGTGTCCGACTCTTAGCGACCCAATGGACTGCGGCCCACCAGGCTCCTCCATCCATGGGATTTTCCACCAAGAGTACTGGAGCGGGGTGCCATTGCCTTCTCTGAAAGCACGTCAGAGGCTAGGAAATACCTCGCTGTTAAAGGTGGACGGCACTCAGCAAAGCGTGTGGGCAGCTCCCGCTGTACCCGGGTAGCTCGGGACAAGCTGGAGTGATGCTGCGGCCCGCCTCTGCAGGAGACGTGGGGCGGTGAGGCTGGCTCCCGTCGGGAGGCGGAGGTTCTGCCTTGCCTGGATTTGCCTGGATGTTTAAGCGAGGGTTCTGTTCCCAGCCAGTGAGACTGGGGCCGGCGGCTGACCTTTGGCTTTTGCTTGTTTTCTTTGGCTTTTGCTTGTTTTCTTTGGCTGTGCCAGGCCTTATCTGCAGTGTGGGGGACCTTTCGGCGTGGCCTGCAGGGTCGAGTTTCCTGACCATGGACTGAATCCGGGCCACTGGCACTGGGAGCGCAGAGTCTCAGCCACTGCCAGGGAAGCCCCTGACAGCCGACTCTGCGTAAGACCCGGCAGACCAGGGGTGGACTTGGCCGGGTGAGTGGGTGGAGCCCCGGCCTGGGCGTTCTGGCCGCCTCCTCCTCGTCCACGGACTCGGGGCCTGTGTTCCGAAGAGCTGGAGGTCAGGGCTGCAGCCAGCACCCGCTGGTCGGGTCAGGAGAAGGCTCGTCCCCCTACCCCACTCCATCCAACCACGAGATGACCGAGGAACCGTCAGAACGGGATGGAATGTTGAACACGTCTGCAAGAGACATTAGGCCAGGGCGAAACTGGAAGGGAGCGTGGGGCAGACTCTGCAGGTCGGCCCTTGCCCCGCGCGGACTGTGGGCTTGGCCGCGCGCCCTTTGGTCCGGGGAGCACAGTCATGTGATGCAGGCAGATGGACAGGGAGGGCGCCCGGAGCTGGGCTTGCCCTCTCTTGCTGCCGAGCACCCTTCCGCCTGCACCCGGACAAGCCCAGGCCGGCCAGCTGGGTGATCAGGGGCAAGGCTGGAGCCTTGCTGACGTCAGGTTTAGGCCGGAGCCGCCAGTGGGGCCTCTAGGGACCAAGCCCACTGCCAAGCTCATAACTAGACGAATCGGGCAAGCTGGCCCCTCACTGCTGCTCGGCGGCGGCGAATGGTGACCGCTCACCGTTGAAAGCGGCCACGTTTAGAGGCGCTTTGCTGCACCGCGCTGCCGGGTGTAAACGTCTCACTCCAGGCAGCGGGAAACAGGACAGGCGTGGGGCTGCCTGGCCTTCAGTGCTGAGAAATCGTGCCGCCCACACTTAAGAACATTTAAGGATGAAAAGATAAACATGAAGGTGTTTCTGACTAGCCTATTGGGTAGCCATCATAAATGAAGATTATATAGTTCTAAATGAAGAGTACACCGGGCTTCCCTTGTGGCTCAGGGGTAAAGAACCCACCCAGCAATACGTGGAGATGTGGATTTGATCCCTGCGTTGGGAAGATCCCCTGGAAATGGCAGCCCACTCCAGTACTCTTGCCTGGAGAATCCCATGAACGGAGGAGCCTGGCGGGCTGCCGTCCACGGGGTCGCAAAGAGTCAGACGCAACTAAATGACTGAGCGATGCTGATACTTGCCCATGTGAGGGTCCGTGTAGGGACGTTTAAGCATGAAATAAAATCATTTATGAATTAGGTCATCATATGACTAACCTCAGAGCATCCGACTTAAAATTTAAAACGTTAGATTTGACAGTAAGAATGTAACCGGGACACTGAGTCAGACATCGGCTTCCTGTTTTGTACACCCTAAACATAAGCCTTGACTCGGGAGAGTATTTCCTACCAACCAGTCTTTCATTGTGGTCTATAGCACTCAGCTAAGAGCGTGTAATTATCTGAAAGAAATACATCAAGTTCCCAGAGAATTACAGACTTCTAGGGCTGGGGGTGGATAAAATTGCAGAAATCTGAGAAATCGTTTGGTTTCCAACAAGGAAACTAAGACAAGTCACGTTACTCCTTTTCTCTTTTTTAATTTTTCTGTGGCTGGGCTGGGTCTCAGTTGCGGATGTGGTGCCTGGATTCCTGACCAGGGTTGGACACTGGGCCCCCTGCGCTGGGAGCACAGAGGGTTGTTTCAGTGATTTACTTATGTTTACACAACTAGATAGGAGCGGGGTTGAGATTAGAACAAAATTAGGGCTTCCCTGGTGGCTCAGACAGTAAAGAATCTGCCTGCAATGCAGGAGAGACCTGGGTTGGATCCTTGGGTTGCAAAGATCCCCTGGAGAAGGAAATGGCCACCCACTCCAGTGTTCTTATCTGGAGAATTCCGTGGACAGAGGAGCCTGGTGGGCTGCAGTCCATGGGGTCGCATAAACACTTTGGCTGCTTTCCAAGAAGAAAAATGTTAAAATCCACTCCACCACCTGAGTGTTTATTAGCCTCAGAACTGAGCATGTTTTCAGATAAATGTTAAATTGCACATGATTCATTTTACATGTGTACACATATCCATGAAGCGTTGCCAACATATTTGTGATTTTCTGAGCCTTTAAGGAACACCGGGACTTGCCTGGTGGTCCAGTGGTTAAGACGTCTCCTCCCAGTGCAGGGGGTGGGGGTTCAGTCCCTGGTAGAGGGGCTAAGATCCCAGATGCCTCACTGCGGAGAGAAAACAAAACATTACACAGAATCGTTATTGTAACAAATTAAATAAAGACTTAAAAATGGTCCACATGAAAAATCTTAAACAAAATAGCATTGCATGGAAATCTCGCACTCGACGTCTTTCCTCGAGTTGCTTCCTCCTCGAGGTCGCGCCGGGACGGCCACAGAGCTTTCCGTTGGTGCTTGCTCGGGGCTGCTGGCTTTTTCACGATTGCAGCTGTTTCACTGACCCTGTTTCCTGTCTGGGAGTCTGCCTAGGCAGCTGTGGAAAACAAAAACCCCAGAAGCACGGAATTTAACAGTTGCATACATTTATTTAAAAATAACAATCCAGGCAGGGCTTCTTATGTTAAAAATCTTCTGTACAAGTGCTTCGAAGCCAAAGATTACCGAATTTCTGAAATAAAGCTTGTGGAAACATTGGCAGGCGTGAGTGGACTTGGTAAGCTGATGGTCCCCAAAGCCAGATGTGAAGATAAAATGCTTCTTAGAGACGCATTTTCCAAGTTAAACAAGACTTGTGAAAACAGTCAACACAGTGGCTGGATAAGAACCCAGGTCAACAAGGGAACCGGGGAGGAGTCTGTGTGTGGTGCTTGAGGGAAACCTGCTGTGAGCGAGGCTTAAGGATTTGTGTTACACATTTATTCAGAAACATCTGGAAGCACCTAGAGTGGGCCTACGGCTGCATGTGGCTGCCTGCAGGAGCGCTCAGCCGTGTCCGACTCTTTGTGACCCCAAGGACTGTAGCCCGCCAGGCTCCTCTGTCCATGGGGTTCTCCAGGCAAAATACCAGAGTGGGTTGCCATCCCCTTCTCCAGGGGATCTTCCCGACCCAGGGATCGAACCCAGGTCTCCTGCATTGCCAAGTGGAGCCAATGAGCCACTGAGCCGCCTGGGAAACCCCAGAATCGCATACAGCAAGTTGTTAAAGCTGTGAGATGTTCACTGCTTTCCATTTGATAGGTTCTTTGTGATAAACTTTCAATCCCAGCCTTAACTTGAGCTGTAGATTGGGAATATTACACACACACATGCACGCACACACACACACGCGCACACATACACACGCACACACACTCTCAGTCTCCAGCTGAAACAGATCTATATTTCTGTTTTGCTGGTATGAACTGCAGAGTTGCCTTGAATTGCGAGTTGTTATTGCCATTCCTCCACTAGGGCGCAGTGGTCTGGCGGGTTTCTGCCTTGTTAAGATGCACCGCAAGCCCACAGCTCTCCCGGTTGCTGTGTCTCACGTTGCATTCGGCCTTCAACAGGATACGTTCCTCTGCTTAGAAGCCTTTGTCCTGTTGTCATATTATATAGTCTTCGTATTTTGAGGCCTTTCTGGAGACTTTTCACTGAGTGTCGCTTTCCTCCAAACAAAGGCCATTCTGTAATTCCTGAGTCTTGGGGAGGGCTCCGAGTGAAAGGAGAGGGCCTCGGGTGGAATGTCAGCCTGAAGGGGACTGCGTGTCCCTGGCCGTGGGGCAGGGTGGGGCGGCTGGGACCTGTGCTCAGGGCGGCCCGGTGGGAAGCAGGCAGCTCCGGGGCTTGGCTCTGTTTCGGTTTATCTGGCTGCGCCGAGCCTTCGTTGCACACGTGGGGCCTTTGGGGTGGCACGCAGGCTCTCGGTTGCAGCACGTGGGACCTCAGTTCCCTGACCGGGGATCGAACCCAGGCCCCCTGTGTTGGGAGCACGGAGTCTTAACCACTGGGCCACCAGGGAAGTCCCAGCAATGTAGTCTGGGGCCATGATCCTCGAGCCAAGGGGTGCCCTCAGGGTGACCTCCGTGTTTCTCTTGGCTTCTTGCTGGACGGGTGGTGTGCAAACCCAGCCCCGGGAAGTCCAGTCCAGGGAAGACGACCAGCTTCCTGGGCAGAGGAAACAGAGCGGAGAGCGTGGCTGCTGAGACGCTGCAATCCGCGGGCTGGTGCCAGAAGGGAGGGGAATTCCTTAATGCCAGAGAAGGCTCCCTGCCAGGTTCCTGGCCAGACCCTCAACTGGACACATTTAGGGCGAGACACCGTGAGGCCCAGGAGACAGCAGCTCCCAGGGAGCAGAGGGTTCAGAGGTCACACAGTGCTGGAGGATTCCAGCCAGCCTCGCCAGAGGCCTTGGTGGGCATCGCTTCTGGGCATTCGGTTAAAACCCCAAAAGGCCTAGTTCACATATCCTGAGTATCCTCATTAAGAACAGCCGTCACGCCACGGGAACAGAAGGCTGAGGGCCCGTAGACAGTCTCAGATCATCTGAAGTCCGCACGGTGACGTTCCAGAGGGGAAGAGGGGCAACAGAGCCGAGACACAGCTGAAGAAACAATGGGCGAGCATTTCCTGAAGGTGACGAGTTAGCCCAGGGATCTCAGGAGGCCAGTGCGCTCCGAAAACTCCCAAAGACCAAGAAGGCGCGTCTGAGCGCATTGCAGTGGAGAGAGGGGCCTTGAGAGCAGGCGGAAAGTCAAGAAATTGCAACCAGAGGAACAGTCAAAAGACACCCGTGTAAGGAAACGGCAGCAGAATGTTGGCACCCCCCCACCCCGGGCTGGCGGAGGGCACGGCGCACAAATGGCACCTGGAGAGCGCGGGAAGAAAGAATTACCAAAGTTCTTCAGGACGGAGAGAAAAGACCCCGGTTAGAAGTCCATATATTCATGAAGGAATCAGGACCACTGGAAAAATAAATGGCCACATAAACATAAAAGACGAGTTTAAAAAACACATTGGAAAATTACTGACCATTTGAAGGCAAGGAGTCAGCATGTGGTGGGGTTTATAGCAGGCAGATTTCAGCTATCTGAGGTGGAGTGTGATGGATTCAGGACGCACGCCGCAATCGCCAGGGTAGAGACGACAGCGTGACATGAGTTATCACTAAATCCAGTAGAGGAGGCGCCTCCCTGGTGGTCCAGGGTGGAGAGCTCCCCTTCCGACGCGGGGGTTGTGAGTCTGATCCCTGCTTGGGGAACTAAGACCCCACAAGCTGTGGGACCACTGAGTCCATGTGCTCCGCTGGTGAAGAGCCCGCTGCAGTGCGGGAGACCTGGGTTCAGTCCCTGGGTCGGGACGATCCCCTGGAGAAGGGAAAGGCTCCCCACTCCAGTATTCTGGCCTGGAGAATCCCATGGACCATATAATCCATGGGGTCGCAAAGAGTCAGATGCAACTGAGCGACTTTCACTTTGACTAGAGAGACGCTCATGGACCACAGCAAAGGTCTTGCATGCTGCAACAAAGACCCAGTGCCGTCAAATACAGTCATTAATTTTTAAAAATCCAGTAAAGGAGATAAAAAGGAACACACAAAAAAGCTTGAAGAGTCTGGAAAGGAGGAATAAGGATCAGAAAGGACACATGGAAAACAAATAGCAAGGTGGGAGACTTAAACTCAGTCCTATGGGAAACAAATGTAAATGGAATAAACCCCCCAATGAAAAGGGCAGAGATTGTTACATTTGATAAGAAACAAAGACTCAACTCTTTGTTAACAAAACACTCTTTAAATATAAATATAAATATAAATATAAATATAAATATAAATATAAATATAAATATAAATATAAATATAGAGAAGTTAAAAGTAAAAGAATGTAAAGAGAAATTTAAGAAAGCTGATTCAGCCGAATTTATGCATTGCTATTTTAATATAGCTGATGTAACTTGTCAACTTTAACAATACGATAGGCAGCTCTTTCACCAGCAGAAGCAGGTTTATCTGGGAAGAGCAGAGAGATTACTATTCAGGATATGTGAACCAGGGTGAACCGCAGGCAAATCCAGAGAATAAGGAAGGGAGCTTGCTTTTATAGGGAAAAGGGGGGAGTTGGGAGGGGCTGGCCTAGGTACCCCGTAACACAATCAGCTATATAGTACTGCCCTGTAACAGGTTTATAATACTTTTCACACAAGTCATACATAGCAAACACAAGAAAGAACGGCATTTTCAATCTCACGGGACCGTGCCCTGAAAAGTCCAGCAGTACAGCCCACCAGCCGGACAGGGGGCTGGCCTCGGGCGAACAGGCAAGAAGAGTTGCCGCCTGGGGGAGGGACGGGAGGTGGAGGAGGGACGGGAGGTGGAGGAGGGTGGAGCTGAAGGGGCGTCTGCAGTAGGGGACGGGGCGGGCAGGCTGAAATGCCTGAGGCTGACGGCACAGGTTCCAGCTCCTTGCTGGAATCAGATACACGTTCACACCTTTGAATGTTTGCAACGTGGAAGTTTGTGCGTAGGGAGCTCACTGCAACTGAAAAGACGGCAGGTCGTCAGGTGATATTTGCTGTAACCAGGGTGCCTCCTCTTTACTTTTACGCAATTGGGTATCTGCTTCCCCAGAGGCATTTATGCAGCTATTGCAAAACAGTGATGCCATTTGGCTGGTGAACGAAGTGACTGCTACTGGAAGAACTCCCGGAAGTTCTCGGGAAGGTGGCTGCAGAGGCGGAATAGGGCTGACCCGTGAGCTGGCCTGCTTACTTGCTGTTTTTCAGTTGCTAAGTCGTGTCCGACTCTTTGCGACCCCGTGGACACAGCATGCCAGGCCTCCCTGTCCATCACCATCTCCCAGAGTTTGCCCAAGTTCATGTCCGTGAGTCAGTTCAGTTCAGTTCAGTCGCTCAGTCGTGTCCGACTCTTTGCGACCCCATGAACTGCAGCACGCCA
>SJYT01033633.1:28795-64803 GCA_006410635.1 Cephalophus harveyi
GTGAAGATCTTTTTTGTACAGTTCTTCTGTGTATTCTTGCCACCTCTTCTTCATATCTTCTGCTTCTGTTAGGTCCAGACCATTTCTGTCCTTTATCGAGCCCATCCTTGCATGAAATGTTCCCTTGGTATCTCTAATTTTCTTGAAGAGATCTCTAGTCTTTCCCATTCTGTTGTTTTCCTCTATTTCTTTGCACTGATCGCTGAGGAAGGCTTTCTTCGGTGATGCCATCCAGGCGTCTCATCATCTGTCGTCCCCTTCTCCTTTTGCCTTCAGTCTTTCCCAGCATCAGGGTCTTTTCCAGTGAGTCTGCTCTTTGCATCAGGTGGCCCGAGTATTGGAGTTTCAGCTTCAGCACCAGTGCTTCCACAGAGGCGTGGCTCACAGCTTCACTGAGTTGTGCGAGCCCCTCCCCACGGCGAGGCGGCGCTCCATGCAGGGCCTGTTGGCTGTGCGGGGGGGAAAGGGCCCAGCAGGACTGTGTTCTCCAGCTGTCCAGGCAGTAAGTTTTCCAAGCATGAGGGGCGTCCCCAGGCTTCCACCTATGAAGGCGCAACCAGGGCGTACACCAGCCCCTCCCACACATGACACTGTCTATGGACTTCCTGGCACAGAGGCTGAGCATTACTTAGCCAGACCCCGACTTTCGTCAGATAGTCAAGGCCTCGTTTTCCCATCTCAGTGAAGTTGCTCAGTCGTGTCTGAATCTTTGTGACACCATGGACAGCAGCCTACCAGCCTCCTCTATCCATGGGATTTTCTAGGCAGGAATACTGGAGTGGGCTGCCATTTCCTTCTCCAGGGGATCTTCCCAACCCAGGGATCGAACCCAGGTCTCCTGCATTGCAGACAGACGCTTTACTGTCTGAGCCATCAGGGGCAGGGTCAAATTGAAGCAAGCAATAAGTTTAGGTGGGCTTAGCTCCCTGGCTCTATAAAGTGGACCTGTGGGATAACCTGGACTGCCCACAGCGTCTGAAACCCCTGGGAGGTCACTTACAGGGTGAACCAAAGGGCCATTGGTGTCCTGGACGGACTGAGGTTTCTGACGGCTAATCTAGCCATCAGAGAGGTTTCTGCAAGGGGTAGGGCAGTGTGGACGGGAACCTTGTCCCGTTGTGGAGGTGAGGAGCACACAGGTGAGGCGCAGCGTGGGAGGAGCAGTCTTCAGGCCTCGTCGGATGTCTTGGGAAAGGTGTCAGCCTCCGACGCCCACTGCCCGGGTCCTGCTGGCTCTGTCTTCAGGCTGCTGGGCGGCGAGCAGGCCCATGTGGGGCCCGGGTCCTGCTGCAGGCGAGGTGCGGCTTGCGGACCCGGGCGCCCCTTCCTGGAGGGGGCGGCACAGACGTTAGTCAACGGCACCTGGTGGGCCCTGCCCGCGGGGCTGGGCACAGTCCTTTGGGACGTAGGTTCTAGGTGGGGTGTTAACACTGGTTTTCATTTCACTGTGCAGAGTGCTCCACGTGGTTACTTTTTGCTACTTTTTATTTAAAAAATCTGGTTTATGTTTGTGCGCGCTGCTGTGTTCTTGTATGTTTTAAATGCATCCGAGGCTGTGCCGGGGCTCGGTTGCTGCGAGTGAGCCCCCTCTGGTTGCGGTGAGCGGGCTTCTCGCTGCGGTGGCTTCCCTCCTGTGGAGTGCGGGCTCTCGGGCCGCCGGCTTCAGGGCTTGCAGCCCGTGGGCGCAGGGTTGCGGCTCGCCGGCCCTGGCCGTGCAGGCTGCAGTAGCCCTGGCACACGGGCTCAGCTCCTCCGTGGCGCGTGCAGTCCTCCCGGGCCGGGGACTGAACCCGTCCCCCGCACTGACAGCTGGATTCTTGTCCACTGCTCCACCTGGGACGGCTCACGTGGTTACTTCTAGCAGAAGCAGTTAAGCCTCTGCAACACAGGTGTATGTCTCCATTGATCAGGTGTGGATGAAGCGGGAGGCAAGCGCCTTGGGTGTCTTGAGATGATGTCAAAGGGTAAGGGTTTGTGATTCCTAAAGGGGGAAGGCCTAGGATTCCGGAGGACCAGCAGCTGTGCTCTTAGCCACACAGACTCTGCAGATGTCCAACCTAGATAGCATATTGAAAAGCAGAGACATTACTTTGCCAACCAAGGTCCGTCTAGGCAAAGCTATAGCTTTTCCAGGGGTCATGTATGGATGTGAGAGTTGGACTATAAAGAAAGCTGAGTGCTGAAGAATTGATGTTTTTGAACTGTGGTGTTGAAGAAGACTCTTGAGTCCCTTGGACTGCAAGGAGATCCAACCAGTCCATCCTCCTCTGTCCGTGGGATTGTGCAGGCAGGAACACTGGAGTGGGTTGCCATGCCCTCCTCCAGGGGATCTTCCCAAACCAGGGACTGAACCTGCGTCCCTTGAGACTTCTGCATTGGCAAGAGGGCTCTCTTCCAGCTGCTCCACGTGGGATTCCCACTGGGCCAGAGTGACCGAAGCGAGGGCGTTGTTTTCAGTGGGTGTTCATTGGAAGGATTGGTGCTGAAGCTGAAGCTCCAATACTTTGGCCACCTGATGTGAAGAGCTGACTGATTGGAAGAGACCGTGATGCTGGGAGGGATTGGGGACAGGAGGAGAAGGGGACGACAGAGGATGAGATGGGTGGATGGCATCACTGACTCAATGGACGTGGGTTTGGGTAGACTGGGAGTTGGTGATGGACAGGGAGGCCTGGCGTGCTGCGGTTCACGGGGTCGCAGAGAGTCAGACACGACTGAGCGACTGAACTGAACTGATGTGGTTGCTGCATTTGACCAGCCCAGGGGACCGAGGATGAGACACAGGGAAAGCGCTGCGGAACCAGTCGAACGGCGCAGACGTGCTGTGGTGTTTGGCTGGTAAAGTGAGTTCCCCGGTGAGTGACTTTCAAGAGAGGTTCCCTGGGCAGGAGTGGTCTCCACCTGGACCTGGGCCACAGCAGAAGCAGTAGCTTATCCCTAAAGGAAGCCTTCAGTCCATGAGAAAACATACCCACCACAACCAGAGCGCATTTATGTCCACGAGGTCGGGGAGGCTGGATAAAATCGGCTGCCAAGCCTTGAAGTGTCCTGGAAGAGTACAAGCGTGCGTGCGTCCTCAGTCACCCAGTCGTGTCCGACTCTGTGTGACCCCATGGGCTGTAGCCCACCAGGCTCCTCTGTCCGTGGGATTCTGCAGGCAGGAACACTGGAGTGGGTTGCCATGCCCTCCTCCAGGGGATCTTCCCAAACCAGGGACTGAACCTGCGTCCCTTGAGACTTCTGCATTGGCAAGAGGGCTCTCTTCCAGCTGCTCCACGTGGGATTCCCACTGGGCCAGAGTGACCGAAGCGAGGGCGTTGTTTTCAGTGGGTGTTCATTGGAAGGATTGGTGCTGAAGCTGAAGCTCCAATACTTTGGCCACCTGATGTGAAGAGCTGACTGATTGGAAGAGACCGTGATGCTGGGAGGGATTGGGGACAGGAGGAGAAGGGGACGACAGAGGATGAGATGGGTGGATGGCATCACTGACTCAATGGACGTGGGTTTGGGTAGACTGGGAGTTGGTGATGGACAGGGAGGCCTGGCGTGCTGCGGTTCACGGGGTCGCAGAGAGTCAGACACGACTGAGCGACTGAACTGAACTGATGTGGTTGCTGCATTTGACCAGCCCAGGGGACCGAGGATGAGACACAGGGAAAGCGCTGCGGAACCAGTCGAACGGCGCAGACGTGCTGTGGTGTTTGGCTGGTAAAGTGAGTTCCCCGGTGAGTGACTTTCAAGAGAGGTTCCCTGGGCAGGAGTGGTCTCCACCTGGACCTGGGCCACAGCAGAAGCAGTAGCTTATCCCTAAAGGAAGCCTTCAGTCCATGAGAAAACATACCCACCACAACCAGAGCGCATTTATGTCCACGAGGTCGGGGAGGCTGGATAAAATCAGCTGCCAAGCCTTGAAGTGTCCTGGAAGAGTACAAGCGTGCGTGCGTCCTCAGTCACCCAGTCGTGTCCGACTCTGTGTGACCCCATGGGCTGTAGCCCACCAGGCTCCTCTGTCCGTGGGATTCTGCAGGCAGGAACACTGGAGTGGGTTGCCATGCCCTCCTCCAGGGGATCTTCCCAAACCAGGGACTGAACCTGCGTCCCTTGAGACTTCTGCATTGGCAAGAGGGCTCTCTTCCAGCTGCTCCACGTGGGATTCCCACTGGGCCAGAGTGACCGAAGCGAGGGCGTTGTTTTCAGTAGACCAAAAGGCACGGTACCGAAGAACCAGCACAGCGTTTCCCTTATTCTCTTGAAGAACCGTCAGTAAGCCATGAGATGTCAGCATTACTCAGAAGCTTCTTAAAGGTCGTGGAGGGTGGGTGTCAGGAGGCATCTGTCAGTGTTAACAGCTGTGGGGGGACTGTAGGAGGGGAGGGGAGTGGGATCGAGGTTATAAAAAGGAGAGAAAGTTATATGAGAAGTGGTTAATAAAAGAATTGCGTAAGAGGGGAGACAGCTAGCAGAGAGATGTGCATGGCGAGGTTTTAGAGGGGCTCCCACCACGTGAGATGTGAGCGTGGTCACAGGCAATCCCACAACTGTTTCCTGGGGCGGCTGGCGGGGGGGATGGCTTTAAGGCAGGAAGGGGACTCTTGGGCAAAAAGGTCTGGCTTCGGTACCCCATGGGCTGATGGGGAGACCCGCGCTTTGGAGGGAGAACCCCAAGAGCACTCCCTTCTTTCCTTCTCACAGAAAGGAAAAAAGGACATTGATCCCTGGGATGCCCAAGGGCAGAAGGGCTCATCACACCTTCCTTCAAGGCTTTAAAGACTACGTCCCCCTGTTCTCCCCATAGAAGTGAGTTGGTAATTTTTTTAGTGAAACATGCGGGGGCTTGGCCATGAGACAAAAGTCTGGAATCCAGTTCCAACAATAGCCAGCCTCCGCTCTGATTTTGTTCAGGGGCCTCTTACTTGTTGCAGCTGAAAGTTGAGGATTAGACCCCCCCCCTGCCCAAAGTCTATTGATTTGTTTGGCTGTGCCGGTCTTTGTTACGCCCTGCGGGATCTAGTTCCCTGACCGGGGGTCAAACCCAGGCCCCTCGCGTTGGGAGTGCGAAATCTCAGCCACCGGATCACCAGGGAAGTCCTGAGAACTGGGGATTGTTACGGCTCTTCTTGGTTGATGCTGAGCCGCTGAAGGTGCGAGTGAGCTGATCTGCCACGCGGGGCGGACGAGCCTCCTGTTCCCTCCTCGTCCTTTTCACCAGGAGGAGAAGGTGCCTGTTCGGCGTGTGAACACAGAATTCAAAACCTCCGTAGGGAGACTGGGGTTTGCAAGATTCGAAGCCGACTGTGTTCGTCACGGACTGGCCCATCACACCTCGCACGCAAGCTACAATTTTGTCCCAGGCGACAGGCTCAGAAAAGGCCATGGTGACTGCCAGTGGAGCTCTCTGCCAGGGTTTCCACATCTCCCCCGAAACAAGGCTTGTGTCTCTAAATCCCTTTTGGGGTGTTGCCACTGAGCCAACTCCATCCATCGCTGAGCCTGACTTTCACCCACAAGCGTGTGAATCAACTGATACAAATCTGAAAAGCCCAGCAAGGGGGTCTGAATGACCCCCTTAAATTCATCAGCACGTCTGTGGGGGTCTTCCGGCGCTTTTGGAAAATCCTGAACCACAGCTTGCGCTTTTGGCCGCAGCGTGTGGCTCGGCTCGGTCCAATTCCAGAGGCTGACAGACTTCAGGACTGATGCTTGAAAGAAGCTTTTCAGGAGATAAAGTGGAATTGAACACGTGACAGCTGATGTGCACAGAAGAGAGGCATTTGCTTTCTTTGTCCTTTTCACAGGAGCAGAAGGGGAGCCACTTATTGGAAGAGCATGTATCTGCCCTGTAGAGTTCCATTCCATTATTAAAATAGTCTTTCTGCCAACCACCCCAGCCTGAAGCTCCACACAGTAACTAGACCAGCGACTGTACAGCTGTCTCTAAGACAACTTTGTCAGCTGCTTTACTTCAAAAAGGTTATTTTTAAATCCCGTTCTTTTGACTATTCTAAAGATTGTGCGTTTCCAAGAATCCTTCGAAAAACTTCAGTTGTGATGCTTACAGTTTTTTTCTATAACAGATCATTTTGGTGATTAAGTTTGTCCCCTTTGACAGAAAACACATCAGTGAGTTCCTAAGGTTCAGGGGGGAGTTTGTTGCATAGAGTTTTAGGTAGGGGAGCTACAGAGGAAATCAGTTCTGCATATTCACTGGAAGGACTGATGCTGAAGCTGAAACTCCCATCCTTTGGCCACCTGATGGGAAAAGACCCTGATGCCGGGAAAGATTGAGGGCAGGAGGAGAAGGGGACAACAGAGGATGAGAAGGTTGGATGGCATCACTGACTCGATGGGCATGAGTAAGCTCTGGGAGTTGATGATGGACAGGGAGGGCTGGCGTGGTGCGGTCCATGGGGTCACAAAGAGTCAGACACGACTGAGCGACTGAACTGAACTGAACTACAGAGCTGTTCTACACTGAGATTATGGTGATGATTGCATTTGTCAAACTTCACAGAGAGTTTTACTGAATGTAAATTCCACTTCAATAAACATGACCTTAAAACCTTAAAGAAAACCAACTAACAACAGCTTGCATGCAGTCTTAGTGCAAATATAAAGAATCGGAGGTTTATTTGGAAATTCAGAGGGTTTAACCTTCCAAATGGCAGGTTCTAGTGGGTTCAGAAGGGCAGAGAGCGAGGGTGGCTCAGAGGTGGCTGCAGGGCGGAGGGGGCAGGAGGTTGGTGTCGGGTGGACTGGTGGCCGCCTGGTGGAGTCTGGGACAAGAGGAAGAACTCAGGCTGGCACCCGGGAGAAAGAACTTGGGGGAAGGGAGCACAAGCGGCTGGGGGCTCGAGAGCCGTTTTGCTCTTTCCTAGTTGTTAAGCAGTTTTGCGTGTGTGTGTGTTCACTGCTGGCTGTGCCGGGCCTTCGCTGCTGCGCGTGCTCGGCGCTGGTTGCAGGGAGCGGGGGCTGCGCTTCAGCGGTGGGCACAGACTTCTTGTTGCAGTGGCTCCTCCTCTTGCAAAACCCGGGCTCCAGGCACAGGCTCAGCTGCTGGGCCCTCGGGCTTAGCTGCTCCGCGGCTCGTGGGAGCTTCCCGGACCGGGGGGTCGAGCCTGTGTCTCCGGCACTGCAGGCACGTTCTTTACCACGAGGCCGCCAGGGAAGCCCTCCCTTCTAGTTCTCCAGTTACTGGGCCAATTTAGTAACAAAATCTTGCAAAGAGGCCATTTTAGAGTTTTGTGCACATTTGGAAGCCTCCAGATACCACTGAAGAAAAATACCCCGTTCACGTTATTTAATTTTCAAGTCCTTCCATTTAATCTTAAGAAAAGCAAGTCTGGGGAGATCAGAAGTTTCCCCCGATGGCCTTGTAATCCTGGATTACTTTCAGTTTGTTTGGCTGAGTTTGTTAAAGGCCTGTGGGTGGGTGGGTTGGAGAATGTCCATAGTTTTTTAACATAAAACAGGCCAGATCCCCAGAAGGAGGGCTGCCTCAGACCATTTAGATGACTGGGATCCTGTTTTCCTACGTTCGAGGCCTAGGCCAGAGGCCTAGCCCAGACCCTGAAAGGGATATAGAAACACGAAGCGAGAGACTGGATCCCAGTTAGCTCAGTCCCCAAGAGAGCCTCAATTTCACGCACTTAGCTGTTTTTCTTTAATGTTTTAATTAAAAAATAAGAAAATTGTTTTGCTTGTAATTGTTTTTATTTTTTATTTTATATTGGGGTATAGTTTATTTGGACTGCAAGGAAATCCAACCAGTCCATTCTGAAGGAGATCAGCCCTAGGATTTCTTTGGAAGGACTGATGCTAAAGCAAAAACTCCAGTACTCTGGCCACCTCACGTGAAGAGTTGACTCACTGGAAAAGACCCTGATGCTGGGAGGGATTGGGGGCAGGAGGAGAAGGGGACGACAGAGGATAAGATGGCTGAATGGCATCACCGACTCTATGGACATGAGTCTGAGTGAACTCCGGGAGTTGGTGATGGACAGGGAGGCCTGGCGTGCTGCGATTCATGGGGTCGCAAAGAGTCGGACACGACTGAGCAACTGAGCTGAGCTGAACTGAACTGAACAGTGTGCGCATGTTAACCCCAGCCTCCAATTCATTCCTCCCCGCCGCCTTTCCCCGTTGGTCGCCATAACTTTATTTTCCAAGTCTGTGAGTCTGTTTCCGTTTTGTAAATAAGCTCATGTGTATCATCTTTTAAAATTTTTATTTTTAACTGAAGGAGGATTACAATACTGTGCTGGTTTCCGCCGCACATCAGCACGGATCGGCCAGGTGTACGTAGGTCCCCGCCCTCTCGCGCCCCCCACCCCATCCCGCTGCTCTATGTTGCTGCAGAGCCCGCGATGGAGTTCCCTGAGTCACCGCAGATTCCCACCGGCGGGCTAGTGTTCACATGAATCGTATAAGTCCCCACGTTACTCTCTCCGTCTGTCCCACCCTCTCCTTCTTACCCCCTCCCTTCCGTGTCCATAAGTCGGTTCTCTGGGTCTGCGTCTCCGTTGCTGCCAGCAGATAGGTTCCTCAGGACCATCTTTCTGGATTCCATATATGTGCGTTAAGATGCGGCATCTGTTTTTCTCTTTCTGACTTGCCCCACTGTGTGTAACAGGCTGTAGGTTGATCCGCCTCATCAGCACTGACTCAGACGCACCCCTTGTACCATGGTTTCAGATTCCACGTGTAAGTGATGCCCTGTTTGTCTCTGACTTCTCCACTTCGAATGATCACCTCTGGGTCCAGCCGTGTTGCTGCGAGTGGCGTGATTTCATTCCTGTTTATGGCAGAGCAGTGTTCCACTGTGGTGTGTGTGTGTGTGTGTGTGTGTGTGTGTGTACACACCTCGTCTTCCTTATCTGTTCCTCTGCTGGTGGGCGTTTAGGTGGCTTCCATGTCTTGGGTACTGTAAGAAGTTCTGCAGAGAGCACTGGGGTGCGTGTGTCTTTTTTGAACTATGGTTCCCTCTGGATATATGTCCAGGAGTGGGATGGCTGGATTGTATGGTAGCTCTATTTTTAGATTTTTTTCTTTTTTTAAGGAAACTGCATACTGTTCTCCATAGTGGCTAAATCAATTTCTATTCCCACCAGCAGTCTAGGAGGGTTCCGTTTTCTCCAATCCATCTCTAGCATTTATTGCTTCTAGACTTTTTAATGATGGCCATTCTGAGCAGTGTGAGGTGATACCTCACTGCAGTTTTAGTTTGCAATTGCTTTAATTTTAACTTCTCTGGTAATTAGTAAAGTTCAGCAGCTTTTCATGTGCTTTTCTGCCATCTGCATGTCTTCTTTGGAGAAAAGTCTATTTAGATCTTCTCCCCATTTTTGATTGGGTTGTTTGTGGGTTTTCTTTGTTTCTTTTTGATACTGAGCTGCTTGAGCTGTTTCGTATTTTGGAAATCAACCCCTTGTTGGTTACTTTGCAAATACTTTCTCCCATTTTGTGGGGTTATCTTTTTATTTATGCTTTCCTTTGCTTGCAAAGGCTTTTACGTTTAATTAGGCCCCATTTGTTTACTTTTGTTTTTATTTTCGTTACTGTGGAAGTGAAATCAAAGTCGCTCAGTCGTGTCCGACTCTGCGACCCCATGGACTATACAGGCCATGGAATTCTCTAGGCCAGAATGCTGGAATGGGTAGACTTTCCCTTCTCCAGGGGAATCTTCCCAACCCAAGGGTTGAACCCAGATCTCCCTCATTGCAGGCGGATTCTTTACCAGCTGAGTCCCAAGGGAATGCATCCCGAAAGATGTTGCTCTGATTTATGTAAAAGGGTGTTCTGCCTATGTTTTCCTCTAAGACTTTCAAGAGTCCGTCTTATATTTAGGCCTCAGAAGGATAGGTGTTAACTCTTCTCTAAATGTTTGACAGAATTCACCTGTGAGGCCATCTGGCCCTGGACATTTGTTTGCTGGAGGTTCTTAAACCATAGTTTTAATTTCAGTACTTGTAACTGGTCTGTTCATATTTTCTATTTCTTCCTGGTTCAGTCTGGGAAGGTGGCACCTTTAAGAATTTTTTTGTCTGTTTCTTCCAGGTTGTCCGTTTCACTGGCATATAGTTGCTTGTAGTAGGCTCTTATCCTTGTATTTCTGTGTGGTCCCTCGTAAATTCTTTTTGATTTCCAATTTTTATTATTGGAGCCCCTTCCCTTTGCTTTTCTTGATGAGTCTGGCTAGAGGTTTATCAGTTTGTGTGTTATTTCGAAGAACCAGCTTTCGATCTCACTGGTCCTTTCTGTCGTTTTCTCCGTCTCTGTCTCGTTTCTTCCTGCTCTCATCCTTGTGATTTCTTTCCTTTGCTCACTTTGAACTTTGTTCGTTCCGCTCTCTCTAGCTGCTTTGGGTGTAAGGTTAGGTTGAAATTTTTCTGTTTTCCTGAAGTTAGTTTGTATGGCTAAAAACTTCCCTCTTAGAACTGCTTTTGCTGCGTCCGAAAGGTCTTGAATTGTGTTTTCACTTATCTCTAGGCACTTTTTGCTTTCCTCTTGCCTTTTCTCACAAAAGCATGCTGCAGAATAGTTTAGTCGAAAAATTTAAAGGCCAACTGTTAACACAGGATTTCTTCTTGACGTGTGATATAAATCGTTTCCAAACAGGTAGAAAAAGACCAGGGGCTACAAACTGTATCATCTAATCTCTTTGTCTGCGACACGGAGACGGCAGTTCCCGTCTCTCGGAGCTGTTACGAGGCAGATGCCCTGAAAGCTCCTGGGGCAGGCGCTGCGCTGATGAGAGCCGCCGGAGGCACACGCCCTCGATCCCAAGGGAAGCAGCCGGCCCTGCTTCCTGAGACCGGCCCCGGTTCTTACGGTGGCCGCTTTCAGGTCAGTATGGAACCGAGCCAGTGAAAGCGAAAATCGGAAGAAACAGACTCCCAGACTTAGCAAGCGACCTTCCCGTTGCTGGGGCGAAGGAGGGGCAAGGGATCGTTCCGGGGGTGTCGGGATGGACATGTACACACTGCCGTATTTAAAACGGACAACCAGCAAGGGCCTACAGTATGGCGCAGGAGACTCTGGTTATGTTATGTGGTAGCCTGGGCGGGAGGGAGGGAGGGTTAGGTGAGAATGGATACCCGTGTGGGCTTCCCTGGGAGCTCAGACAGTAAGGATCTGCCTGGAATGCAGGATATCTGGGTTCGATCCTGGGGGATATATATGTCTGTTTATATATATATATAGTTGTATATGTAATATAATATATATAATAAACAATATAATATAAATTATATTATAATATAAACATATAATTTATTTATATGATTTATATTGTTTTATATAAATTATATAAACATATATTTATATATAGTATATCATTAATTGATTAATATATTTATATATAGTATATCATTAATTGATTAATATATTTATATATATATATAGTCGTGCCTGTTTGCTGCTCAGCTGAGAGGTCACAGCATTGTCTGTTGATCAGCTATACCCCAATACAAAGTAGAATGTTTTAAAAAACTAAAAAATAAAAGACCTGTTCAAATCACAAGAAAAGAAAGTAATAGTCTGAACATTTAACACAAGCATCAGTAACCGCGCCGTCTAAGGCAGGGCCCAGTACTGGTCAGTTTTCCCTGCAGTCTGCGTGTGCATCGTCGGGTCCCCTGAAGTTGGATCGAGGTCAGGGTGTGATGGAGATGTTTCGATGCCCTGGCGGGGCTGCCTTCAGCTCTGAAGGCTCTTGTGAATGCGTGTTAATCAAGGTGCTCATGGTTGCCTGGGTCAATCTGCAGGAATCAAATTCCTCAGAGACTGGTGTGTACCTCAGTAATCTCCAGCGGGGTCTGCGCCTTCCCAGTGAGGGACACCCTGTTCCTGGTCTCAAGACCCCTGAGAAGACTGGGCCGGGGGTCCAGAGCCGTCTGGCAAGCTGAGAGTCCGGGTAACCAGGGGTGAGTCGCGTCCCGAGGGCTGAGCCTTGCGCTGGCTTCCTGCAGTCTGGCGTCCGGAAGCCGGAAGCCTGCCCGCTGTCCGCGCTGTCGCTCCTGGGGTATACTGTGGGGCGGCGGGGCGTCACTTGCTGCCTCCCGAGGGGTCAGCTGGGTGCGTGGTTCCCTCCCTCTGGGCCTCCCCCACCCCATCCCCATCCCGCGCTTCCGGCCGTCACAGGGTGTCGGGCTGGGCTTCCGGCGCTGCCCCGCAGCTCCCCACTAGCTGCTATTTTTACCCGCGGTGGCTTCTGCGTCGCTGCCACGCTCTCAGCCCATCCCACTCTCTCCTCCTCCAGCCGGGCCCACACGTCTCTTCCCTACGTCTGCATCTCCATTCCTGCCCTGAAAATGGGTTCATTGGTACCAGTTTTCTAGATGCCAAATGTATGCAGAAATAAGCAGGATTTGTTTTTTTCTTTCTGGCTTTACTTCACTCTGTATGACAGACTCTAGGTCCTTCTCCGTCATCCCATGGACGGAGAAGCCTAGTAGGTTACAGTCCATGGGGTCGCAAAGAGTCGGACACGACTGAGCGACTTCACCAGAGTAAACACCCAGTAGTGGGATTGCTGGGTCATCATGCAATATTTTTTTTAACAAATGAGGAGTGGAAGGTCAGTATTGATTATGGAGGCTCATTCAGGCCAGCAGCATGCAGCTTAAAATGCCTCTTCCTTGGCCCCACCAAGACACGTAGGTTCAGTAAACACCTGTTGTATTGGGATGAGGTTTGATTAAGCAACAGGAGCAGCAGTGGTTTATGTAACAGAGAAGTTTGTTTCATGTGCAAGAAGTCTGAACGTGGGCAGTGAGTGCAGAGCTGGCAGAATGCTCTGCACCAAGGGCCCTGTTACATTTTATCTCGTGCAGCTGTGATAGGCTTCCATTTGCAAGGTCACCTCATGGGCTAGGAGGGCTGCTGGAGCTCCAGCCATTATCTTTGCTTTCCAGCCAGGAGGAAGGAGGAAGGGAAAAAGAGGCAAAGGGCAACCGTGAGTCACATATGAGAAACCTTCCTGGAAGCTGCAGCATGACACCTCCATTTGCATCTGATTGCCAGAATAGAGGCACCTATTTTGATATGCAGCTGTATCTTTCTGTCTGAAAGACAGGAAAGTTAGTTTTCTGTCCTGGGCAGCCTTGTGCTGAGAGGTGGAGGGTGCATTGCCGTGAGAAAGGAAGAGGGGATGCATGAACGGACACAGCCCATGGTCACCACCCTTAGGGACCTGCATCTTCAACCAGCAGCCTCGGTGGTTCCAGTACGTGCGACTCGGGTGTTCCCGGAGAACTGGAGGTGCCCAAGCCCTCTCTCCTTGCGTGACTCAGGGAAATGCTCGTCCTCGCTGCCCTTGCTGAAGGACCTTTCTGTTTATCCGGCTTGTGCTAAAACTCCCTGCGCGGAGCTGTCTGACCCCGCTCATCCCCTGAGTGTCGGGTGTGGGCCAGACTTTGACACCTGGCCCACCGCATAATGGTAAAGAATCCGCCTGCCAGTGCAGGCTCCATCCCTGGGTCAGGAAGATCCCCTGGAGAAGCAAATGGCAAACCCACTCCAGTACTCTTGCCTGGGAAATCCCACGGACAGAGGAGCCTGGTGGGCTGCAGTCAATGGGATTGCAAAGAGCTGGACACCTCAGAGCGACTGAACACACAGGCACGTTCGAGGCTTGCAAGCGGGACGGCCAGAGGATGCTACCCCAAGAACTTCGTGGGCTACGGCTTTATAATCAGAGGAAAGGCGGGGAGAGGGAGGGGTCCACTTTCTTCCTCATTTTGGGAAGAAAGTCTCCATCATCAGCTCCTCCTCCAGGTTGGGTGGCGGAGTTTTCTAGCCCCCACGTGGTCAAGCCAGGATTATCACGGCACAATGGAAATATTATTTCAGGTCTCATGAGGGTCTTTACTTGAAAATGTGACCTTTTCACAAATTACTGGCTCTTTGGTGTGTTCAGAGGGCGTGTCCTGAGGATCATGGCCTCACTGGGCTCCCTGCGCAGGGTGCGGGTCTCACGCCTCGCCCGGCCGTGCTCTTCTTTGGGGGCACGCCTCATGCTTCTGCAGCGTGGTGTTGTTGCTAAGCGCCCTGCTGGGTTTTGTGGTTTAACAAGCCTGCTTTTTCGAGTAATGAGTAACTTACAGGGGTCGCCCATGTTATTTCTGCTTACAGTCTGCTAGTGGGATTAGCTATTTAATTACATACTTTGTAGCAGGGTGCGGGTCTCACGCCTCGCCCGGCCGTGCTCTTCTTTGGGGGCACGCCTCATGCTTCTGCAGCGTGGTGTTGTTGCTAAGCGCCCTGCTGGGTTTTGTGGTTTAACAAGCCTGCTTTTTCGAGTAATGAGTAACTTACAGGGGTCGCCCATGTTATTTCTGCTTACAGTCTGCTAGTGGGATTAGCTATTTAATTACATACTTTGTCCCTATCAACACTGTCTGCAGGGTTTTTGTTTTTTTTTTCAGACTTTAAACGTTTTGCTTTATTTTGTATTGGGATACAGCCAGTTAACAATATCGTGGTAGTTGCACGTGAACAGCCAGACACACGCACGTATCCATTCTCCCCCAAACGCCCCTCCCTTCCGGCCAGGCACATAGCCTCGCGCAGAGGTCCATGTGCTGGAACTCAGGTAGAGCCTTGCTGGCTGCCCGTTTTGAATACAGCCGAGTGTGCATGACCTTCCCAAACTCCCCAACCACCCCTTGCCCCGGCAACCGCAAGCTTGTTTCCTAAGTCTGTGAGTACTGACGGAGGGTGAGTGTGAACCACTGGGCTCGTGTGGCCAGACGGGAAAGCCCCTGCCTGGTGCGTGGAGCCAGGTGGCTATCCAGCAGCCACAGCTTCACCGCAGCTTTGCTCCTCCCCGGGCCTTGCCCCAAGTCCGCCCGCGTGGTGAGTTACTGAGGTTAAATGTTCGTGAGGGCCACAGTCCTGGGGGCGCTGGAGCTGAACCTCTCTCTTTTTTCTGGATCAGAAGGAGGAAGCCCGTTTAGCCCTGGGAGGGTTTCGGCTGTCACCCTGGGGCCTTGGAGGAAAATCGCTGGCCTTGGGAAATGGCTGATGCACGGAAGACAGAGCGAAGAGACGGAGGGCCTCCAGGGTAGGTGACAGTCAAGCCAGCGGTGCCCAAGGCCAGAGGCAAGCTTTAGACAGCACGCTCTGTACAAACGACCAGCCCGGACCGCATCTTGAAAAGCGGAGACGTTACTGTGCCAACAAAGGTCCATCCAGTCAAGGCTATGGTTTTTCCAGTGGTCATGTATGGATGTGAGAGTTGGACTATAAAGAAATCTGAGCACCGAAGAATTGATGCTTTTGAACTGTGGTGTTGGAGAAGACTCTTGAGAGCCCCTTGGACTGCAAGGAGATCCAACCAGTCCATCCTAAAGGAAATCAGTCCTGAATATTCATTGGAAGGACTGATGCTGAAGCTGAAACTCCAGTACTTTGGCCACCTGATGGGAAGAACTGACTCATGGGAAAAGACCCTGATGCTGAGAAAGATTGAAGGCGGGAAGAGAAGAGGGTGACAGAGGATGAGATGGTTGGATGGCATCACCAGCTCAATGGACATGAGTTTGAGTAAACTTCGGGAGTTGGTGATACACAGGGAAGCCTGGTGTGCTGCAGTCCATGGGGTTGCAAAGAGTCAGACACGACTGAGAGACTGAACTGAACTGTTAAAAATTATTGAATTTCATCATTCACAGCGATTCCACCCCTCAGACATCCTTGCCTCTCTGCAGCAGAAACCTTGCATAAGAAAGTATATGGTGGCATTGTTAACAACCACAAGAAACCCGTAAGTAACCCAAATGTCCCTCAACAGGAAATGCAGAGTAAATTGTGTTCTATTCAGGATGGAATTTACACAGCAGGAAATGAGGGGCCCATTGCCGAATGCAGCAGCATGGATGAATCTTGGAATCGTAATATTGAGTTGAAAAGGCAAGTCGCAATGTGATAACTCTTGCAAAGACAGGGAAATTATATGACATAAAGTTTAGGGAGATACATATAAATGGTAAAACAATTTTTTTTTAAGTGAGGAAATGAACAGTGGATGTGGACAAGACGGAACAGTTACACTTTTCTCTATTCCTCCTGATCAGTATGGCTAAAACCCTGTGGCAGTGAGTCCTCTGGGTTTCCCTTTTGCCTCATATGCCCTGGAATGGGGGCTGGAGAAGATGAGGACCGGGGACACCTATGAGAGCAGACACCTGTCCCAAAGTCAACCTCGATAAAATCCTCTTTAGGCAAACGGCCAAGAAAAGCACAGCTTAGCTAGACAGAAAGCTTTCAGGTAATAATCATTCTCCTGCCAAATAGCCTGGAGAAACCACGGCTTCTGTCCCGTAACAGCGGCTCACTAGAGAGCCTGGACCCTCACTCGGTTGTTACGAGATGACATCCTCCCCAACTGGGGGGATCAGAGAAGGCCGAGTGGGGAGCCAGGACCTACGCCAGTGGCAGTAAGCCTCTCGCCCTGCAGCAGGACCAGGAGCCACACGAGAACCGGTACTAGGCTGTCCCGCTCTCCCTGGCCAGGGAGGACCCGGGGGGTCTGAGTGAGTGAGCGCTCGGTCGTGTCTGACTCTCTGGGACCCTGTGGACTGTAGTCCACCAGGCTCCTCTGTCCGTGGAATTCTCCAGGCAAGAATACTGGAGTGGGTTGCCACTTCCAGATCCAAGATTCTTCTCCCGACCCAGAAATTGAACCTGCATCTCCTGCCTTGCAGACAGCTTCTATAGCACTGAGCCACTGGGAAAGCCCCCCACGGAGGTCTAGTTGGGAGCCTAAACCCCCCCTGCTCAGCAGTGACGAGGTCTTCCCCCACACTGGAGGCGTCAGTAGAGGCTGAGTGTGGCTTGCTATAAGAAGGTTTCATCCTCAATCCCTCACCAGCAGCAGGGGGGGCTTCCTGCAAACAGAAGATGAAATAAGATCCAGACACTCATAACATAACACGCAAAATGTCCAGGACACAATAAAAAGTCATTAATCGTTCCAAGAACCAGGAAAATGCTGACTGGAATGACAAAGGCCAATCGACAGACCGGAGAAGGCAATGGCACCCCACTCCAGTACTCTTGCCTGGAAACTCCCATGGACGGAGGAGCCTGGTAGGCTGCAGTCCATGGGGTCGCTGAGTCAGACATGACTCAGCGACTTCCCTTTCACTTTTCACTCTCATGCACTGGAGAAGGAAATGGCAACCCACTCCAGTGTTCTTGCCTGGAGAATCCCAGGGATGGCAGAGCCCAGTGGGCTGCCATCTGTGGGGTCGCACGGAGTCGGACACGACTGAAGCGACTTAGCAGCAGTAGCAGCAGCAATTGACAGACAGCATGGCCAAAATAATACAAGCCTCACAGTCGTCTGCAGAGGTTAACGTCAGCCGGGATGAGAAGCGCTTCCGTAAGCAGCTGAAGATGTGCTTGAAACACTGAGACCACAGAAGTCTCAGCAAAATGTAGAAGGCACACACAACCACGTGAGAAACTTAGAACTGCAAAATATAATGATGAAAAATCAGTGGATGGGCTAAATAGGAATGGAGAAGACCAAGAAAAGAGTCTGTAAACTTGGAGCTAGGAGGAGACAGATTCCTCAGTCTGGAAAGTAGAGAGAATGGACTGGAAAAATGTACAGGACCCTGGGACACCCAGAAGATAATCCTAGAAGATCTAACAGTTATGTCTTTGAAGTTCCAGAAGGAAAGGAGGAAGATGGGCCTGAAGAAGTACTCAAAGAAACACGGCTCAAACATTTCCTAATTTGGCAAAACACATTAGCCTACAGGTTCAAGAAGCTGAGGAAGCCCCTAACAATAAACCCAAAGAAATCCACGCCAAGATGCATGGTTTGTGTGTGTCTGAAATAAAACCCTGAAAACTAAAAATTAAAAATCTTGAAAGCAATAAGAGATAAATGACACCTTATCTATGTGGGAAAAATAATCTGAAAATGAATTTCTCGAAAAAACAATGATGGTCAAAAAAAAAAAGCCATCAATACTGAATTCTATATCCAGCCAACATCTTTCAGGCAAATTAAGATATGTTCAGATGAAGGAAAACTAAGAGACTATGTTGCCAGCTACAAAAATAACTAGAGAGACTTCTTGAAACAGAACGGGAAGGATAAGAGAAGCAAACTGGGGAGTATCCGGAAGGAAGGGAAGACCACAGAGGGGTCAGAATAAGGCTGAGCGCCACAGAGTTTCCGTCTAGCTCTTTGCATTTTATTTGTTCGCTTTAATTGGAGTATAATTGCTTTACAATGCTGCGTTAGTTTCTGCTGTAAGCACAGCGTGAGTCAGCCGTGTGTACACGGATTCCTTCTTCTTGAGCCTCTCTCCCACCCTCTCTGGTGGGAGGTTTTAGTTTTCCAAACTACGTTTGATGGCTGGAAGAAAAATTAAAACCATGTTTGATGTGATTCTCCAATTTTGTAGAGTATGTGAAATGTGTAAAACGGTCATGAATGGGGACAGTAAGCAAGGTTAGGTCTCTGCAGTTCACCCGAGCGAGTGAAATGTCAACACTATAGACCGTGGTCGCTTATGTATATAATTTAATACAACCACTAAAATACTGACGGCAAGTGATACACTTAAAATAGTCTAGATAGGGACTCCTTGGAGTCCGTCGGGTAGGACTCGGTGCTTTCACTGCTGAGGGCCTGGGTTCAGTCCCTGGTTGGGGAACTCAGATCCCGTAGGCCTTGTGGTGTGGTCAAAAAACAAACAAAAAAATAGTATTGATACATTTAAATGGAATTCTGGAAAACATCAGTAAGTCAGGAAAAAGAAGATAAAACTGGAGAGGAAACCAACAGAAAACATTTCTATGCCCCAATTCCAGACTTAATCCATGATGTACCAAAATTATACCAAATGGAAATGGTCTAAATACAGAAATTAACAGAGGCTGACAGAGTAGATAACTATACACCCAACTATATACTGTATACAAGAACTTCACTTTGACTATAAGGATGTATGTAGGTTAAAAGTAATTAAAGCCTAGAAAAGCATACCACGCAAATATTAATCAAAAGAAAGCAAGAGCGGCTGTACTAATATCAGATAAAGCAGACTTCAGAACAACAGTGACAGACTACCAGAGGAAGATGAGGATATTATATAACTCACCAAGAAGAAAGAGCAATCCTCACCGTGTCTGTACACCAAAACCACAGTTGCAAAACACGGGAGGCGAAGATACTGTCAGACGGAGTGGTGAGGCCGGTTCTTCTCTGCGCGGGCGTGGCTGACACACCGAGGTTTCGGAGGATGTTTCGTGCTGAAATCTGCGAGCCAGACCTGGGAGGCAACTCCAGCTCTGGTGTGAGTAGGAGCCCCTGATCTGGGAATCCCACACGTACCGCTTAGGGGGAGGTGCTTCGTGTTCACGTGGAAAGACAACATTTGTGTTGTTGTTGAAAAGTTTCCCACTGTTCCATGGTTTTTTCAGTCATGTTTTTCCTGTGTAAATTCAGAACTCTATTCCAGCTGAATTCTATCTTCTATTTGACTAGTCTGCCAACTTCCTGAGGTCTTTGTTAGAATGCATTTGGGTAAGACATGAATTATTTTTCATAGTTCAGTGTTCTGTGGAAATATGAGTATCATGTTATCCTTTTTCTTATTCATGTTTCATTGATCTAGTTAGATATTTTCTTGAGTGTCGTAGCTGAGAGTCAAGTCCAGAACTTTGAGAACTTCACTGTAGTTTGAAATTAGCCATTGAAGCCTTTCTCTGAATTCAAGGAGGTTTCCAATCATTCATTATGTGTCTCTGTCCACAGAATATATTATATTGTCCAGAAGTATGTTATAATTTGTGCCTTTAGATTATGATTTATGAGTATTCCTTAAATAACCTTCATACGATCTCATCCTAAACACGTAGGAAAGGTCCAGCTTGACCTCCGAGAGGAGGCCGCTCTCCCTGAAAAGCCGCACTCATCGCTGTCCTGATGATTATAGGGGGCCTGACGCTCAAGCTTGAGTTTTCCTTGGAAGTATTTTCCTCATTCGTTCAGGGGTGGTTTACACTCAATCCTGTCCTCTCTTTGCGGCTCCGTGGACTGTAGCCCGCCAGGCTTCTCTGTGCGTAGAATTCTCCGGGCGAGAATACTGGAGCGGGCTGCCATTTCCTTCTCCAGGAGACCTTCCTGACCGGGGATCGAACCTGCCTATCGCATCTCCTGCACTGGCAGGGGCGTTTATTTACTCGGTATTATAGAAATAAAAATTCACGCTGTGCAGGAGGCTGAGAAGTAGCAGGCGAAAGTCCTAGGGGCCCCTGCAGTTTTCACACCCGCAGAATCTCCGGGAGCGTGTGACAGCCTCTTCCGGACCCGTCCGGACGGTCCACGCCGCGTGAGCTGCATCGGCGCTGGGACTCAGGCGGGCTCCTCCCGGAGCACGAGAGGCAGGGCGCTAAGCCCAGGCCGGCGGCTGGAGAGCCGGAGCTGGGGCTCGTTGTGTGTGAGGCCGGACTGGGGAGCTCGGGACTCTCGCCAAGACCTGCCTTCTCTCCCCCTTTCTGTCTGCTTTGGAGGGGGTCTCCTGCTGTCTCGTTTGGCTACTGCTGAGAACCCCTGACGCCTTCTTCACGCCCAGCAGGAGACAGAGGGCCTGCTCTTTGCCCTGTGTTTCCAGTAGAAGACCAGAGATTGCTCGCAATGGACCGGCTAATCTGGCGATCCCCAAAACACTACTGACTGGACCTGTTCTCCGCATGTATTCAGCCGCTGTGTTTTCATTTAACGTAACTCGGACATCTCCAGCGCATGTGGCTCCGAGCAGCCAGCTCTGGGACATGGAGACACAGGAGGAGACGTGCTCAGTTATACGGCACGGGCCACTGGGCAGGTTGCCAGGCTGGGAGCTATGAATCCTCACGCTACGGTTGCTCGGCTGGCGCTGGTGGTGAAGACGCCGCATGCCGTGCAGGAGACGCAAGAGGTGCGGGTTCAGTCCCGGGTCGGAAGAGCCCCTGGAGGCGGGCGTGGCTGCCCACGCCAGGATTCTGGCCTGGGGAGTCCCCTGGACAGAGGCGCCTGGCGGGCTGCGGCCCGTGGGGTCGCAGAGACCCCACTTCACAGTGACTGACGCGACTCGGCGCCACGCACGCCTGAGCCAGGCAGCCCTCTGTGCCTCAGTGTCCCTGGCACAAAATGAAGCGATTCCGACACCAAGTTACCTCAAAGAGCTCATCGCTAGTAAAGACATGGGTCTTGTGGAAGAGAGATATTATCTGGGGCACGGGCTAGAGTTCACGTGTGATCATAAATTATAATTAATATCTCACACTAGGCAGTGGATCTTGTCTCTATTTCACTAAAATGCTTGGTTTCCAACGCTCCAGGTGGCCCCCTGTTCAGTTCAGCTCAGTTCAGTTCAGTTGCTCAGTCGTGTCCGACTCTGCAACCCCATGAATCGCAGCACGCCAGGCCTCCCTGTCCATCACCAACTCCCAGAGTTCACTCAGACTCACGTCCATCGAGTCCGTGATGCCATCCAGCCATCTCATCCTTGGTCGTCCCCTTCTCCTCCTGCCCCCAATCCCTCCCAGCATCAGAGTCTTTTCCAGTGAGTCAACTCTTCGCATGAGGTGGCCAAAGTACTGGAGTTCCAGCTTCAGCATCAGTCCTTCCAAAGAACACCCAGGACTGATCTCCTTCAGAATGGACTGGTTGGCTCTCCTTGCAGTCCAAGGGACTCTCAAGAGTCTTCTCCAACACCACAGTTCGAAAGCATTAATTCTTCAGCACTCAGCTTTCTTTATAGTCCAACTCTCACATCCATACATGACCACAGGAAAAACCATAGCCTTGAGGAGACGGACCTTTGAGAGTGAATTCATTGCTTTCCTTTTCAAGGACTGGGATGTTGTCAGAACATCTTGCTTGATATTTTGGCCCTTCATGGGGATAATTTCTATCCTGAACTGGTTTTCCTTCAGAAGCTCTGGGCTCTTACCAAAGAGTAGCTGCTTTATTTACGATCCAGGACTGAAAGCCATTAACCTGAGACTCGGCACAACTAGTAAATGGTTCTGGTTCCAACTTCTTGGGAAACCAGCCTCTCACAATCCCTGGGACCTTTCCCCAGAGTCCCTCCTTCTCTCTCCAATTTAGGGTAATAGGGCCTGATTGCAAAAGATCTGTGCAGAGGCCTCCTTCCCTGGAGGCAGAAGGGAGAGCCTCATGGGTCCAGGAGGAGAGTGGGGGTTCTGACTCCCAAAGGGCTAGGAATCAGTTTTAAAGGAAGTCTATACTCCAGTACTCTTGCCTAGAAAATCCCATGGATGGAGGAGCCTGGTAGGCTGCAGTCCATGGGGTCGCTGGGAGTCGGACGCGGCTGAGCGACTTCACTTTCACTTTTCGCTTTCACACAATGGAGAAGGAGGTGGCAACCCACTCCAGTGTTCTTGCCTGGAGAATCCCAGGGACGGGGGAGCCTGTTGGGCTGCTGTCTATGGGGTCACACAGAGTCGGACACGACTGAAGTGACTGAGCAGCAGCAGCAGCGACCTCATGGACTGCAGCCTACCAGGCTCCTCCGCCCATGGGATTTTCCAGGCAAGGGTACTGGAGTGGGGTGCCATTGCCTTCTCCGTCTGAGTATCTGAGGTTATTGATATTTCTCCCGGCAATCTAGATTTGAGCTTGTGCTTCCTCCAGCCTGGCATTTCGGATGATGTACTCTGCATATAAGTTAAATAGATAGTGACAATATACAGCCTTGATGTTCTCCTTTCCCAATTTGGAACCAGTCTGTTGTTCCATGTTCGGTTATAACTGTTGCCTCTTGACCTGCATACAGGCTTCTCAGGAGGCAGGTCAGGTGGTCTGGTATTCCCATCTCTTTCAGAATTTTCCACAGTTTGTTGTGATCCACACAGTCAAGGCGTTAGTGTAGTCAATGAAGCAAAAGTAGATGTTTTTCTGGAATTCTCTTGTTTTTTCTATGATCCAATGGATGTTGGCAATTTGATCTCTGGTTACTCTGCCTTTTCTAAATCCGGCTTGAACATCTGGAAGTTCACAGTTCATGTACCGTTGAAGCCTGCCTTGGAGAATTTTGAGGAGTATTTTGCTAGCATGAGAAGTGAGTACAACTATGCGGTAGTTTGAGCATTCTTTGGCATTGCCTTTCTTTGGGATTGGAATGAAAACTGACCATTTCCAGTCCTGTGGCCACTGCTGAGTTTTCCAAATTTGCTGGCATTTTGAGTGCAGCACTTTCACAGCATCATCTTCCAGGATTTGAAATAGCTCAGCTGGAATTTAGGATTTGAAATAGCTCAGCTGGAACGTCTCCACTAGCTTTGTTCGTAGTGATACTTCTTGAGGCCCACCTGACTTCACACTCCACGGTGTCTGGCTCTAGGTGAGTGATCACACCATCGAGGTTACCTGGGTCACTGAGATCTTTTATGTACAGTTCTGTGTATTCTTGCCGCCTCTTCCTCATATCCTCTGTGTCTGTTAGGTCCAGACAGTGATTCTTAGAATCAGTTGTTCCAGTCTCAAGTGTTTGTATTAACTTTCTGAGAATTTCCTTCACACGCTACGTGTAAAGCCTCGAAGCCTGAGCTGTGTGCACTTCCGGCGACGTGTCGAGCGGGAGCTTCGCTTTGTGCGTTCAGCTGTGTGTGTGTGTTCCCAGGTGGCGCTAGTGGTGAAGAATTCTCCCCCAGTGCAGGAGACACGGGAGGATGTGGGTTCGATTCCTGGGCTGGAAAGGTCCCCTGGAGGCGGGCCTGGCAGCCCACTCCGGTGCTCTTGCCGGGAGAGTCCTGTAGACAGAGGGGCCTGGCGGGCTGCGGTCCCTGGGGTCGCACAGAGTCGGACATGGCTGCAGCGGCGGAGCAGCAGCTGGAGGGGCCCCGTGGCTCCGCCCTCGCGGCACTGTCGGGCCTCCCTGCGTGTGCTGGTCCCGCCAATATGCAGAGGCGAGCGGCCGTCTCGTCTGGGGCATCTGCCCACTGGCCCACAGCGACCACCGCCCCCTCGTGCTGTGGGGCTGGCTCCGTCCCTGCACCCCGTGGGGGGGCACGGCGAGGAGACAGACCAGCCGCATGGCCCTTCCTGCCCGCTTGCTGCAGCCTGGGAATGCCAGGCCCCGACTGGCTTGGGCACAGGGCACAGGGTGGGCCCCCCAGGACCCGGATGAAGCTGGAGGCAGGCTTCGGAGAGAGGCCAGGCCTGTGAGGCGGGGCGGGGAGGGGTGCTGGAGCCCACCGCGTCCTCCCCAGTCGAGGGTCCCGGCGGAAGTCAGGTGCCTGCAGGGAGCGGCACCTAGAGAGGTTCTCTGCTTCCAGCTGCTGGCAAATGGCCAGCGTGTCTTTTCTTGTGAATTGTAGCAAAATAAAAATGAGCAGGTTTTGAGGTGTTACCATCTGTTTCCAGTTGAGTCGATCGCTGCACCGTGAGCGGTTCCTTTTGCTGAGCCTGATGTGCTGGTCTCTGGCTTGAGCCCCCGGCGCCCTGGCTTCTGTGGGGCACCAGCTCCCTGTGCCAGCAGCCGCTGGGACTGTGCCCCATCTGTGGGAGGCTCCCAGCCACGGTGGCCGCCTCGGTCGGGACCAGCTGCGGGGGCTCCCGGCTCTGTGCCTCTGGGCGAGTCGCTCAGCCTCTGTTGTGTCTCTGTGTGTCTGGTACCAGTGTCTGTACACACAACTAAAGATGAGCACTTCTTCCTAAGGTTGTGGCGTGACCGATTCTGTGGGGCACCAGCTCCCTGTGCCAGCAGCCGCTGGGACTGTGCCCCATCTGTGGGAGGCTCCCAGCCACGGTGGCCCCCCTCGGTCGGGACCAGCTGCGGGGGCTCCCGGCTCTGTGCCTCTGGGCGAGTCGCTCAGCCTCTGTTGTGTCTCTCTGTGTGTCTGGTACCACTGTCTGCACACGCAACTAAAGATGAGCACTTCTTCCTAAGGTTGTGGCGTGACCGGGTGTGTTGACACGTGTGTCCGGACAGTGAGTGACGTTGGCGAGTGCTCCTGACATGTCTGCTGTTTTTCTCGTTGCTTTTTTGTAATTAGTGAAGGGATTCTTTGCCTATGAGACCAAGGCGTCTGGTTTTAGCAGTGGTTGGAGAACTGTGTGTGGAGGATGGGGACTGGGGCACGTGGCCCTCTTTCTGTGCCCCGTGAAAGTCCTCCTCGTGTTGCGTGGGGCGCTGTATTGCTCTCTTCTTTACTGTGCTAAATACACATAATATAGAAATCACCCTTGTAGCCATTTTAGAGTCTCCAGTTCAGTGGCATCACGTACGGTCACAGCGTTGTCTAGTCATCACCTCCATCGTCTCCAGAAGCTTCTCATCTTCCCGGGTGGCGTCTGGTTCCGGCAGACACTGACTCCCCTCCCCGACCCCTAGCCTGCGTGACGTCGCCGTGTGAGTGGAATTGAGTTGGCCGTGTTCTGAGTTGGCCGTGTGAGTGGAATTCTCCAGCACTTGTCCTCTGGCGTCTGGCTTGCCGCTTAAGCACAGTGTCTTCTCGTCATCCACGCCTGCGTAGGGGTCAGAGTTCTGTTGCTGTTTGAGGCTGGGTTGGAAACACACACAGCCTGCAGTATAGACTACATCTTGTTTCCAGTGGTCTGTGGATGGAAACTCGTTTCTGCACTTCGGCTCTTGTGACCAGCGCTGCAGTGGACACGGGAGCAGCTACCTGTCCCCGCAGAAACCCAGCGCTCCCCTTTCAAAGCTGTACCCACCTCTGATCTCTTCTGCATATCCAAAAGTAGGCTGGAGTTTTCAAAAAGACCTCATTAAACATCGAGAAGAGAAGAGAAAACCATGGATGTGTGAGAAGCAAGAGACGGGTTCAGCTCCCGTGAGACCTTGGTGACCTTGATGGGGACACGGGTCCCGCGTGGTCCCTGCTTCCCTCCAGGTCCCCAGGGGCTGGCACCCCCAGACGGGCCGGGTCCCTGCGGAAGCCGCTGCCCACGGCCCACGACTCACCTTCCCACACGGGTTGTGCTGCCCGTCGCCTGGCCAAGACAGTGATCCTGCTTTATCCGCCTCTCAGCTGGGTCCATGTAGCTCTTGTTTGGGGACAGACTTGTCTCAGGCCCCAGGTGGCACGTGAAACTTCAATAATCATGGCAGTCCTCATGTAAGACCTGGCCCGAGGGATGCAAGTCCAACAGGTGCCAGCGTGCGCTGGAGAGGCAGCGAGCTCGTCGCAAAGGTGGGTCCGCCTACAAACATCTGGTGCAGACGTGAGCCACCAGGATGTCCCCCCGCTGTTCTCTGACGCTGTTTCGCGTGGTGACAGACCACCCTGAGCCAGCAGTCTGAAAAGGAGCCCCCATCCATTGTGCCCATGGGTCTGGGCTTTGACTGAGGCAGCTGGATGGTCCTTGCTTGGGGTCTCTCGTGAGGTCGTAGGCGGAAGGTGACTGGCCGGGCTACCTGAAAGTCTCACTTCTCACGTGTCTGTTCATGTGGAACAGCCAGGCCCGGGGGCATCTCCACCTCCGTCTGTCATCGTTCCACGAGCATCTCTCCAGCGTGGCCAGGCTTCTTATGCGGCCTCCTTTCACTAGCGGCTTGCAAGCCTCTGCATTTCCTGTTCCACTTGAACCTCGGGGATGAAGAACTGCTGATGCTCAGATACACATACGGTCTTTGACTGAGGCCATAGCAGTTTAAAAATCTCTATAGTCGGAAGAGAAACTTCAACAAGGGCCCCGTGTGTCAGATGCGGCCTGTCCCGACTGTGCGCCAGGCTTCTAACGCCCATCGTCTGCTTTGTGAGCCGGGAGCCCACGCTGCCTCCTGGCAGGGCTGGAAGGAGGATCTGAGCCCCCGGGGTGCTGGGAGCTGGTGGTGACCCCCGTGGGAGGCAGGAGGGCAAGGCGGGGACCTGGGCTCTGGTGGCCTGAGCTGAACTCCAGCTCCACCACGTCTGCAGCGGCAACTCTCTCAAGCCCTCGGACCTCCTCACGCTGTTCTGGAAGGGGGAGCCCTAATGGTGCCACCTTGTGACTGGCATGAAGATGAGATTAGCCCCCCCTTTTTTTTTTTTTTTAACCAAAAGCTCTGAGAAACTGGCCTGTCCCTGAGTAATGCTCAGAAAAGCCATTAGCTAGTCTTACTATTCACACAAGATCTTAGAATGTTCTCCACGGAAGCAGAGCATTTTTGTTGACAAGATTTTGGCCCAGAAAACATCGACGCGTGTATACATGAGTAGACACAAATAGAAAGAGGAATAAAAACGTTCTGATGGGTTGGACACAAAGGCAGCCCTCCTCGGGCAATTATGAGGCTATAAAAAGAATGAAAGCGGGGCGTCTCCTCAGCGCAGTCCCGGAACAACTTGGCTCGGGGGTAAATTACAGTACAGATGAGTACTGAGTACCCTGGGAGCTCCTTTGCTCAGCCCCATGGAAGTTTCAGGGCTGAATGCATTTGTTTTTTTGGCAGCAAGAAAATCTGTCAAGCAGGAGTGTGAAAATGGGGATCGCCAAGCCTGAAACAAAAAGCGAACACATTTCACCGTTTTGAGGAGGCATCAAGGCCGGGCCCTGAAGCTGTTGTCCTGGATGAGAGAAGATCGATGCCCCTGGCTGGGAGAAAATGGAATGTAATGATGTTCTGATGAGCTGGGCGAGGGCGGCGAGGAGCAATTGCAATGCAGAGCATGGCGGACGCTGCTCTGCCCGTTGGAACTGCCGGAACGCGCCGGCCGGCGGAGCCGCACAACGGCTCGCTTTCTCCCTTCCAATTTGGCAAGCAGAGACGCGGCACCACACCACGTCTTCTGTTTTGCTTTTTTTCCCTTGACATGATTCTGTCAGGCTTGTAGAACGGCTTGGAAGTAAAGTGGATGAACCCCTTGGAGGCACAAGGCTGTACTTCTATCCGCGGGAGGTTTCCTCTCGCTGATTTATACTTGGCAAATCACACTGGAGTCTTCTCTTGGGGTCGTTGACATGATGGCCAACTATTCGTCTTTGCCAACATGGCTTCCAGGAAGTGTGGATTTTATTTACATCGTTGCTAATCACATTTTAAATCAGGATTTATGTCACAGGCAGGAAGATTCGACTCAGATCATCCATCACGGAGGCTCAGTTTGCTGGTGGCGTCTTCTGCAGTCTAGAGGCTTGGTCTGGTGGGAAGTTCATGTTCTTCACAGAGGCAGGGGGTGTATTCTGCCTTCCTGCCATATTTTCTTTCAAATTCGATCATTTTGTAGCTGAGAAAAATGAGTGGTGATTCAGATGTCTCAAGCAAACTATTCAAAGCATATTCTTTTATTTACTGGGAAATTAATAACCTCTAACTTAACAGAACTACCATGGATATATGGAGATTATATTCTGCCATACCATATGAAAGAAAAGCGATGTGTAAGAAACATTCTGTTTAGCAGAAATAGCAAGTATATATTACACACACAGGTGTATGCTTTTAAAAGTAATTTTGGAGTCCAGCATGTGGGTTGAATTGGCAGGTGAAGACCTGGGTGTGCAAAGACCAGTTAGGATGTTATTGCAGGGGCCCAGCGAGGAGGTGAGCAGCACCGGCTCCAGGGTAGTGGCCGGTTGGGGGCAGGGCACCCTCTGATGGACAGAAAGGAGAGACTCCTGAGCAGAGCCGTGGAGCGTGGGGGTGGACGGCGTGCTTCACCCCGGACGGCGGTCAGACTCAACTCTGGTCTCCAGCATCGTTCAGTTTCCCTGAAAGTTGCCGTGTGATGCAGGTGTGCGCAGTCGTGTCCAGCTCCGTGCGACCTCCCGGACTGTCGCCCGCCAGGCTCCTCTGTCCGTGCGGTTCTCCCGGCAAGAAGACGGGTGTGGGTTGCCACTGCCCCCTCCAGGGGATCTTCCCGCCCAGGGATCGAAGCCAGGTCTCTTGAGTCGGCTGCCCTGGCAGGCGGGCTCTTTCCCACTGCCCCACCTAGGAAACTGGAAGAGTTGCTACTGTGCTTCAAAGTCTAACCACCGACTTTATAGAACTGGGAGCTCCCCAGTGTCCAGCTGCTCTTATCCATACAGTGCTTACTATGTGCTCTTCCCACTCGGCGACAGACCTTTTATCAGTTCATTGAGAACGCCAGAAGTGTTTAAAAATCATGCAAATATACTTTTCTTGACTATTTGCATAAAAGCATTCACATTTTATATGTATGTGGAATGTATTTGCATATAAAACATTGCAAGGAGAAATTAAAGATCTAAACAGAGAAATATACCCAACTTAGAAACAGGAAGACTTGATTTAGCTAAAATGTAAAATCTCCCCCCCAGTTAATGTACAGATTTAATGTGATTCTGATCAAAAGTACAGCAGAAATTGGCAAAAATCGATAAATTCTTAAGCTTATATGAAGCACAGAGATTATAGAGGAGTCAAAACAATCTTGAAAAAGCTCAGCAAAGCTGAGGACTCACGCAGGACGATTCATAGCTTACCACAGAGCTAAAGAGATCAAAAGACAGCATTCTACGGCCATCAGCATGGACCAGCGGGTCATGGGAGAGAACAGGGAATCCAGAAATAGACTGGTGCATAGTCAGCTGATTTTTCATCAAATGTTGCTGGCGGATACTTCAAAAAGAAGAATTCAAATAGCGAACAAGCACGTGAAGAGATGCTCACGTCTTCGTCATCCGGTAACTGCTGTTCAAACCAAATGAGGCCCTGCTGCTTACCAACAGGACGGCGAGTGTCAGGACGGCGCCAAGCGTGGGCAGAGGCGAGGGCCGCCTGAGCACGCGCCGTCGCTGGCGGGAATGCACGGTGCAAGCCGCGCGGAGAGCTGGTGTTTTCCTACGAAGGTGATGCACACCTGCCAGAAACTCCACCTCTGAGCTCTACCCAAGTGACACAGAAATGTCTGTTCACAAGAAGACACAGAAAAGAATGGTTCCAACCTGGAAATAGTATAAATGTCTAGCAGTAAGAGAACAGACGACCTGCCGCGTATCCGCGCAGGAGCATGCTGATCGGTAGAGGCTGGTGCCTACAGCAGCCGGAGAGTGGGGAGCCGGGGGAGCCAGGCGCCGACGGGCCTGCGCCGCGAGATCCCTCGCACAGAAGTTCCAAACCAGGCAAAACGATCTGCAGTAAAACTCAGAGCGCTAGCTGCTTGGAATGGGGGAGAGGAGCAGAAGAGGGTACAAGGGAACTTGCTGGGGCTTCTAGAGGTTCTGTATCTCGAATGTTGGCTACATGAGTGGAGATATTTTTTGACATGTATTGAATTGCGTTCTGAGATCTGTGCAGTTCACTGTGTGTAAACTTTACTTCAATTAAAAAATGCAAAAATCCCCAGTGAATAGTAGTTTGATCTAATATTTACATATGAAAGGTCTTTAGAAGGCTTCTGATGTAGATTCTCATGAATAATTTAGCAAGCCCCGACAATACAGTTGCACGTATCCAGACAAAGGATACGCGGGTGTGCTGCAAACTGCTTCGAGGAGAGCCTGTGGCTTTCCTTACTGGGCGTTTGTGGCTCTGTTGGTACAGCCGACAGTTGGCTGTGTCTGCGCAGTCAGTACAGCTGGCGGTACTGTACGCCTGGTGAATGTCACGCCGTCTTCCTGTGGCTGGTAAGAAAACTGGAAACCTGCTTTCCCCAGCCGACATTTTCATGGTTTAATGGGGGGACTAATTCTCTTGATCATTCCTGCCTTTAAGACGTCCACCGATTTTCCAATCTGTGTTCTAGACTTCGCTTCCTTTTTTTCACTGCTAGTTTCTTTTTCTTGGATACTCCCCAGAACACCACAGCTTCCTTGATATCCCAGTTGGTAATGAGTCGGCCTACAATGCAGGAGACCCCAGTTCAATTCCTGGGTCAGGAAGATCCGCTGGCGAAGGGATAGGCTACCCACTCCAGTATTCTTGGCCTTCCCTTGTGGCTCAGCTGGTAAAGAATCCCCTTGCAATGTGGGAGACCTGGGTCTGATCCCTGGCTTGGGAAGATCTTCTGGAGAAGAGAACAGCTCCCCACTCCAGTATTCTGGCCTGGAGAATTCCATGGACTGAATAGTCCATGGGATTGCAAAGGGTTGGACACGACTAAGCGACTTTCACTTTCATAACACCAGCAGAATATTGTCATTCTTGTAAGTACCACTGATATAGGGTTGCGTGTCAAGCATCTCTGACTGGAATTTTGAAGCCTTAGAGTAAGTAGTTCAGTATCACAACCCAGAACCTCAAATGATAAACAGACTCAGTGGATCTTTTATTGGCCTTTTTTTTTTTAACATTTTGTATCCAGTATCTGGCCATATAGCCAGGCTCTCTCCTTCCCACTGTAGCTTTCTGTCATCTGTCCTTAGCCGGCTGCGGTCCCCAGCTCCCCATTGTGAAGTCTTTCTTCTCATCAACCTACGCTTGATTCTGATGTGTCAAATGGTTCAGTAAAATGTTTTACTGAAATCCCCCTAGAGGTACTTGAAACAGATGAATATCCTCCGCTTCACCTCCTCCCACAGAAAGAAGCATAGAAAATTTCACGAACATCCTTCAATTGGAAGAAAAATGGATGGAGTGGTATCTAGGAAGCCCGGGGGAGGAGAGGATGGAAACCTTACGAGCGGAAATGTCACACATCACCCCCAGGCTACAGAGAGGCTAGTGTCTCAGAGAAGCAGCTCAGAGCCCCCGGGAGGGAGGGAGGGTGTTTCAGAATCAAGACCCCAGAAGAATGCTCAGGAGAGAGCCAGTGCCCGGACAAGGGCTGCCAACAGCTCCAGCTGACTCCACCCTGACCCCATGCACACCGCGTGCCCTCAGGTCACACAAAATGCAGCATCGACTGAGGCTTGGGAAGAATATCAAGTAGAACTTATCCACCAATATCAGAGCAAATAGAAGTTCTGGGCAGATGAGTACCATCATAAGAACGTGCAAGATGAGGGAAATGGCATGCAGCTACGCAAATCTATAACAAGCAAAATGCATAAAATACTGCACAGAATATCAAAGAACCCTGTCTGGAGGAAGACGCAGTCTACGGAACAGAAGGAAACTTCCAGGCGCGCTTCATGATATGGAGCAACTAGAGAGGATACGAACTCAGTAAGACCTAGCTCGATGCTGAGGCAATAAAATAGGCGAAAACGAGACTCCAGAACTTCCCAGATCCAGTATACAATTTAGAAAGAGCAAGACATCAAATTCCTGATCTAGAACATGGAGTAAGGAAAATACGAAGAGGCTGTAGCAGTTGAGGTGATGGATTTGAAGGGATGACGGAATGAACCAAGACAAGGATAAGCGGAGTAGCCCAAAACTAGAACCCAGGACACTGGACAGGAAGAATGGTCGTGAATATAAGAGAGTCAAGGAGCCCTGTAATGAAGAAACCGTGACATCTTTGGCTCAAAGGGACGCATAGTGTTTTGGGGGAAGTTTATCCAGAACAATCAATACCTTCTCTGTGGCTGCTAAGTCGTGTCCAACTCTTTGTGACCCCACGGTCTGTAGCCTGCCAGGCTCCCCTGTCCGTGGGATCCTCCAGGGAAGAACACTGGAGTGGGCTGCTGCCACTTCCTCCTCCAGGGGGTCTTCCCGACCCAGGATGGTGCCCGCATCTCCTGCGCTGGCAGATTCTTCGTCAGCGAGCCTCCTGCGAGGCCCCTAAATCTGAGTTTGTTTCTATCCTGCACATGGATTCATTCATGTTGCTTGTCAGCTGCACCTAAGTGATGTCACACAGTATCATACAAGTCTCCTCTCCACTCTTGGCTGCCCTGAACCCCGTGCAGTGCTTGGCATGGAGGTGACAGAGCATTACCAGGGAGACAATGGGCTCATTCACAGGAAAGCCATCAGCGTTGCTTCCCAGTGGATCGTCGTGCCCGCTGAGCGTGGGGTGCAGTGTATGAGCAGGGCTCTTGAGGAGGGGCGGGGAGGGCAGGGACAGAGGGTGGGCTCGGTGTCCTTTGAGTTCCCAAAGCTGGGTTGGAAGGGAAAGAGGATTACAGTGACCAGACTCCCCTTGCCCTAAATAGGCAAGCTGACCCTGAATTCAAATACCTGTCCATTGCTGGGAGGTGATAATTAGAAGACGCACCCTCCAGTGCCTCAAATTCCTCCCTAGAAATGGTCCATCTGCTGCCTGGTGTCTGCCCCGCGTCCTCCACGGTGTTAGCGCCCGGGCTCCACCAACCCCAGCGCCGCCCTCCTCAGCTGCACCCACAAGGCCCCTTCTCCAGTGTGAGCTCTCTGATGACCAAAGAGACCTGACCTGCTATTAAAGGATTTCCCACACTCACTGCACTCGAGCGGCCTTGCTCTAGTGTGAATTCTCTGACGATCAAAAAGACTGGACTTATTAATAAAAGATTTCCTGCCTTCACTGCGCTCCTAAGGCCTTGCCCCTCTGTGAACTCTGTTGATACTGGAGGCCGGAGCCAGCAGTAAGAGACTCCCCACACTCACTGCACTCGTAAGGCTTTTCTCCAGTGTGGATTTTCCTATCGGAACCGAGGGGGTGCGTCTGAGTAAAGGTGGTGCGTTTGATTAAATACCTTAGACCTTGTGAAATTATTGGAACTTAAGACTGAACACGTAATCCTTCCAGCATCTGGGTGGATAAACAAGTCATTTATCAGGGAGGAGGTCAGCAGCATTCATGACCAGTGAACGTTGCGTGTGGCGGGGGAGGGGAGGGGGCGGGATTCCCTCATAGCTCAGTTGGTAAAGAGTCTGCCTGCGATGCAGGAGACCTGGGTTCAGTTCCTGGGTTGGGAAGATGCCCCAGAGAAGGGAATGGCAACCCAGTCCACTCTTCTTGCCTGGAGAATCCCACGGACAGAGGAGCCTGGCGGGCTCCTTGTCCACGGGTTGGAAGAGTGGACATAACTTGACTAAACCACCACCACCGAACACTGCGGGGAGGGGGCGATATTAGTAATGTTTGGGGGGAAGGAAGTGGGAGCCTGGATACTTGTCACCAGCCAAGAAAGGAATCAGGAAGCCACACACCATCACGAAAGGACGCAAGAAATATTGTGTATGGCACTTCTCGTAAAAAAAACACACACAAAAAGAATGACAAGAAATAGGACCAGTGATGAGATGAAGATGTTATAAAAATTTTTATGCAGTTTAAAGAAAAGGTCAGTGTTGTGTGCTAAATTCATATAAACACAGATTAGAACTACACAACTGGAGAAATGTTTGTTGAACTAAATGTGTTAAACACTTGACAAAATAAAAATTAAAATATAAGTAACAAAGTGCTAGTGGAGAAAGAGGTTTAAGGATGCAAACCTCCTCCTGCATAGCAAGGAGTCCACATTTTCCATCTGAAACTGAGACATGTAGATACAAGCATATCATATATTCAAGTTTCTAATTGTTTTATAACCTCAGAGAAATATTTTAGGGACATCTTATTTTTAAAAGCCCCTTTTTTCTGAAGTTCAGTGATTTTTTCAGTTTCACACAAGTTTTCATTCTTCTCTCATGGTTGAAATTTCAACAAAATCCTTTGATTTGTATACATACAGCTTTAGACATATGTTTGAAATGATATTCATCCCATATTTAACACTACTTTCTGTCCTGTTGGGTAGCATTTTGGGTAGTTTATTTAGACTTCCTTTTATAAGGTTTTCCATATTTCTTATTTAATTTTTAGTTTTTTGCTTTTAATTTAAATAAAATAATAATTTTTTAAAGAAATACAGAAATGGACAATACATCTTGGAAAAGGCAGCGGTGCAGAGAGCCAACTTGACCGATCAAATATTGAAATATTAATTTTTCAACAGAGAACATTTGTATTAATTTAATTTATAATATTAATTAACTTCAGTAGAGAAATTAAAACAGTGTATTACTGAAAGAAAAATAGGTACTATTTCACCAGAAATGGATATAGTCCATAAACAGCCTCATGTTTATATGGCAATTTGGTAGCTACAAAAAAATGATGTCTAACAAGAAAATTATCTCTGTATCGATCTATGAAAATCTCCAGGGTCATGTGACTAAGTGGAAAAAAAAAAAGAGAAAACAGAACAGTATTACAGTATTATGGGTTAAATTTTGTCTCCCTAAATTTGCATGTTGACACGGCCAAAAATAGAGTAAGAAGCAATTTAAAAAGAGATAGCCCAGTGACAGTGAGGTCATTCGGGGGCCCTAACCCAGGGTGACTGGCGCCCTTAGAGAGGACGTGGCCAGGTGTCCAGCCCGGCCTCAGACGGAGCCGATCCTGCTGGTACCCTGATGCCAAACCTGAAGCCTCCAGAGCTGCCCAGTGTGCGGAGCTCTGTTGCAGCAGGCCAGGTGAGCTCACACACGCAGCCCGCCACGCTCGTGCAAGGCAGGGAGGGAAATACGGAGATTTCTTCATACCTGCTTGCAGTTTCACAAGAAACCTACTAGCGCGGTCACCTGGTGGGTGGGGAGGAATGAAGCTGAGGGGCAAGTGGGAGGGAGGCTTCTGAATATGGTGTCTCTGTCTTCCTTTGATTTGTGAATTGTGCTAGTACAGATTTTTTCAATAAACAATTAAAACTAACTTAAAAGCTAAAATTAATTTAGGGACTTCCTTGGTGGTCCCCTGCTGGCTCAGGCGGTAAAGCGTCTGCCTGGAATGCGGGAGACCTGGGTTCCATCCCTGGGTCAGGAAGATCCCCTGGAGAAGGAAGTGGCACCCACTCCAGTGTTCTTGCCTGGAGAATCCCATGGATGGAGGAGCCTGGTGGGCTACAGTCCATGGGGTCGCAAAGTCGGACACGACTGAGTGGCTTCCCTGGACCCCTTGGTGGTCCAGAGGCTAAACCTCGCACTCCCAAGGCACCAGGGCCCAGGTTCGATCCCTGGTCAGGGAGCTAGATCCCACATGCCACAGTCAAGAGCCCGCATGGCTGAATAAAGGCATTGATTTATTTTAATTAATTGCTACATTAATTTTACATTAAAATACTTAGTTTAAAAGAAACTAAAGTAAGTTTAAGGTGTTTATTTTTCCTTTGGAGTGCTGAATTATCTCTGGTGCTTTTGGGATCGCTTCAGTTCAGTCGCTCA
>SJYT01033633.1:69913-101474 GCA_006410635.1 Cephalophus harveyi
GGGTGAACTCCGAGAGATGGTGATGAACAGGGAGGCCTGGCATGCTGCGATTCATGGGGTCGCAAAGAGTCGGACACGACTGAGCGACTGAATTGAACTGAACTGATTCAGCTCTGAGTTACAGCCACATACGTTTGTGTGCCTGCTCACTGATGAAGTAAAGACCACTGGGGGCGAGGGGTCCTGGGTGGGGTCTCACACTCTCTGCTGGCACAGGTGGGGGCGAGGGGTCCTGGGTGGGCTCTCACAGTCTCTCCTGGCACAGGTGGGGGTGAGGGGTCCTGGGTGGGCTCTCACAGTCTCTCCTGGCACAGGTGGCACGCCAGTTACTTTCTGGCTCTGACCACACCGTCTCCTGACCCAGACTCTCCGCTGCTGGGAACTGTGTGAACGGGGTGGGTTTGCGATTAGTATGCCTCCCTTTAAAGCAAGTATAGCAGACATTTGCAGATCTTAAATTTAAAAAAAAAGTAAAAAATGATTTTCAATATAAAATAATTTCCACCTCCAAAAGATGTCCCAGATGAATTTTTGAATCACCCTGTTTCACTTCCCTGCTGCTGCTGTTCACTCACTGAGTCGTGTCCGGCTCCTGGACTGCAGCACGCCAGCCGCCTCTGTCCTCCACTGTCTCCCAGAGTTTGCTCACACTCAAGTACATTGAGTCAGGAATGCTATCCAAGCATCTCATCCTCTGTCGTCCCCTTCTCCCGCCCACAGTCTTTGCCAGCTTTACGGTCTTTTCCAATGAGTTGGCTCTTCGCATCAGGCAACCAAAGTATTGGAGCTTCAGCATCAGTCCTTCCAGTGAATATTCAGGACTGGTTTCCTTTAGGATTGTCTGGTTGGATCTCCTTGCAGTCTAAGGGACTCTCAAGAGTCTTCTCCAGCACCACAGTTCAGAAGCATCAACTCTCCAGTGCTCAGCCGTATGTAAGACCCAGATTTCTCAGCTGCGCCTGACCACTGGAGAACCAAGGCTTTGACTATCAGGGCCTTTGTCAGCAAAGTGAGGTCTCTGCTTCTTAACATGCTGTCCAGGCTGGTCATAGCTTTCCTTCCAGGGAGCAAATGTCTTTTATTTTCATTGCTACAGTCACCGTTCATAGTCATTTTAGAGCCCAAGAAAAGAAAATCTGTCTCTGTTTCCACCTTTTCCCCTTCTATTTGCCATAAAGTGATGGGGCCAGGTGCCATGATCTTAGTTTTCTGAGTGTTGAGGTTTAAGCCAGCTTTTCACTCTCCTCTCTCACACTCATCAAGAGGCTCTGTAGTTCCTCTTCACTTTCTGCCATTAGAGTGGTATCACCTTCATATCTGAGGTTGTTGCTCTTTCTCCCGCAATCTTGAATCCAGCTCATGATGTACTCTGCATAGAAGTTAAATAAGCAGGGTGACAATATACAGCCTTGATGCACTCCTTTCCCAATTGTGAACCAGTTAGTTGTTCCATGTCTGGTTCTAACTGTTGCTTCCTGACCTGAATCCACGTTTCTCAGGAGGCAGGTCAGGTGGTCTGGTGTTCCCCCTCTTTAAGAATTTCCCAGCTTGTGACTGTGACCCACACAGTGAAAGGCCTTAGTGTAGTCAGTGAAGCAGAAGTAGATGCTTTTCTGGAATTTCCTTGATTCCTCTATGATCCAATAGATGCTGGCGATTTCATCTCTGGTTCCTCTGCCTTTTCTAAACCCAGCTTGTACATCTGGAAGTTCTTGGTTCATGTACTGCTGAACCCTGGTTTGAAGGATTTTGAGCATTGCCTTGCTAGCGTGTGAAATGAACACAATTGTGCGGTAGTTTAAACATTCTTTGGCATTGCCCTTCTTTGAGATTGGAATGAAAACTGACCTTTTCCAGTCCTGTTGCCACTGTTGAGTTTTCCAAATTTGCTGGCACATTGAGTGCGGCACTTTAACAGCCTCATCGTTTAGGATTTTAGAGAGCTCAGCTAGAATTCCATCACCTCCACTAGCTGTGCTCATAGTAACTCTTCCTAACGCCCTTGGCCTCACTCTCCAGGGAGTCTGGCTCTGGGGGAGTGGCCACGCCGTCGTGGTTACCGGGCCATGAGATCTTTTTTGCACAGCTGTTCCGCGTGTTCTCGCCGTCTCTTGTTGGCCTCCTCTGCTTCTGTTAGGTCCACACTGCTCCTGTCCTTTGTCACGGCTGTCCTTGCACGACAGCTTCCCGTGATAACTGCAGCTTTCTTGACAGGATCTCTAGCCTTTCCTGTTCTGCTGTTTTCCTCTCCTTCTCTGCATTGCTCATTTAAGGAGGGTTTCTTATCTCTCCTTGCCCGTCTCTGGAACTCTGCATTCAGTTGCCTCTATCTTTCCCTATCTTTTACTTCATAAACTGACCACAGTTTATATTGGAGATGTTTCTTAGTCATAGCCTTATGGAGATGTAATTCGCATTATAGTCCACCCGTGTAAAGTATGCTGTTCAGTGGTTTGTATTCGCACACCTGTGCAGTCATGGCCATCCCTATGTATTTCAGAACATTTGTATCACCTCCTGAGAACCCTCGTACCCGCTGGCCACCGCTCCCCCGGCCCACCCCAGCTCTCGGCACTCCCCTGGTGCCCGCTGGCCAGCGCTGCCCGGCCCTCCCCAGCTCTCGGCACTCCCCTGGTGCCCGCTGGCCAGCGCTGCCCGGCCCTCCCCAGCTCTTGGCACTCTCTCATCTACTTTCTGACTGCTGCTTTGCCTGTTTTAGATGTTTCACGCATCGTTTTTTAAATTTCAAAATCTTTGGGCATTTTGGTAAAACGTTTGAAATGTGGTAGGACTTATACGCAGCTTTTCAGGAGGGCTTAGAGAGCTCTGTAGCTTTGAGAACAGAACTCAAACCTCTTAGCAGCTGTAAGAGATATTGCTTTTGGCGCTTCAGGAGCGGCAGTGGGGACTTCTCGGTGTCTCCTCCCCGGAACTTGCCCTAACTGCGTCTGCACGCAGCTGACTTCAGCTCGTGTGCTGTCTTTGTCTTTTGCTGCTGGGAGAGACCTCTGTCCGGGTGCAAGCGCAGCAGTGAAGCGTCCCAGATTCCAGTCTGTCTCAGAGCCGTCAGACACGGTTTCCAAGCGAAAGGTGAAAGCGTTAGCCGCTCGGTCGTGTCCGACTCTTTGGGACCCCGTGGACTGGATAGCCCGCCAGGCTCCTCTGTCCAAGATGTGTATAAGAGACAGCCTCCGCACCCCACTGTCTGGCACCCAGTATCAGCGATGTCTGTTAATGTACATCTCGACTTTGCTGTGACTTGAGTAAACAGATGTTCTCAGACAGAGGGCTTAGTAAGATGTAGGTGTCACCAAGGGCTGCCAGGCACCTTGACCTGGGCAGGTGGCTTCAGGGAGAGCTGCCCCAGGCTGCCCGGGGACAGCGTGACCCGGGGGGGGAAGCATGTCAGAGGGTGCAGGTGGGAGGGCCCGAGCCATTCACACCCGGCCCGGAGCTGGGGCGGCAGGGCCCAGGGCGAGTTCGTGGGAACGCCTGCCCACACCTGCGGGCTTCATCGGCAGGTCTTCCCTCAGTCTGTCATCATGAAGAGGTTTACAGAAAAGATGAATGTCACCGCCAACTCCTATTTACCCGTCACCTGGATCCTGTAATACTGCGGGATGCTTGCTTCTCACACACCTGTCTATCTTTCTATTCCTGTAACCAAGTCCAATTTATAAGGATGTCCTTCAAAGTGGGTCACAGACATCCGGGCTTCACCACTGAACATGCATGAGCATCGTTAAGTAGAGTGCCACCTTCACTTGCTTTTTTCTGCGGAGGTAACATTTACTCGGGCTTTCCCGGTGGCTCAGAGGTCAAGAATCCGCCTGTAGTGCAGGAGACGCAGGCTTGACCCCTGGGTGGGGAAGATCCCCTGGAGAAGGAAATGGCAACCTGTTTTAGTACTTTTGCTTGGAAAATCCCACGGACAGAGGAACCTGATGGGTTACAGTCCGCGGGGTTGCAGAGAATCAGACACAACTTAGCAACCAAACATCAACACCACTTACTTATGATGCGTCCCAGTTTCAGGCTCGTGTGTCATTTCTGACAAGAACGCAGACCCATGTAAGCCAGGCCCTTTTCAAGATACCCTCCCCTAGAGAGTCAAGAGACACAGCCTCTCAGTTATAAAGCAAATAGGGCCTGGGAACGGAGGGTACAGCGTGGTGGCAGCAGTTAATGATTCCGTATTGTGCGTATGCTGCTACTAAGTCACTTCAGTCGTGTCCGACTCCGTGCGACCCCATAGACATGGGCCCACTGTCTCTGGGATTCTCCAGGCAAGGACACTGGAGTGGGTTGCCATTTCCTTCTCCACTTGTGTGTACATGTGTTTCAAATATTTATCTATATATTTGGCCGTATCAGCTCTTAGCTGCCGCACTAAGGATCTTTGTTGCACCGTGCAGGACCGCTGTGGTCCACAGACTCTCTAGCTGGGATGCAAGGGCTTACTGCTCCGTGGCATGGGGGTTCTTAGTTCACCGACCAGGGAGGGAACCCGTGTCCCCTGCGTTGCAAGGCAGATGCTTAACCACTGGACCACCAGGTCCCTGCGCTGTGTGTCTGAAAGCTGCTGCGAGCAGACCTTGAAAGTTCTCATCACAAGAAGAAACTTCTGCAGCTGGACGATGACACGTATTAACCAGTCTTATTATGGTGATCACTTCACAGTGTATACAGATATCCGGTCATCACGGCGAACACCTGAGGCTAATATGATGTTTTATGTCAATTATACCTCTGTGGTTTTGACCAACCCAGACAGCATATTAAAAAGCAGAGATGTTACTTTGCCAGTAAAGGTCTGTCTAGCCAAGGCTATGGTTTTTCCAGCAGTCATGTATGGATGTGAGAGTTGGACTATAAAGAAAGCTGAGGGCCAAAAGATTGATGCTTTTGAACTGTGGTGTTGAAGACTCTTGAGAGTCCCCTGGACAGGAAGGAGATCCAACCAGTCCATCCTAAAGAAAATCAGTCCTGAATATTTATTGGAAGGACTGATGCTGAAGCTGAAACTCCAATACTTTGGCCACCTGATGGGAAAAGACCCTGATGCTGGGAAAGATTGAGGGCAGGAGGAGAAGGGGACGACAGAGGATGAGATGGTTGAATGGCATCACCGACTCCATGGACGTGAGTGTGAGTAAACTCCGGGAGTTGGTGATGGACAGGGAGGCCTGGCGAGCTGCAGTCCATGGGGTCACAGTCGGACAGGACTGAGCGCCTGAACTGCACTGAACTGATACCTCTGTAGAGAAAAAGATGCCGTCACCCCGGAGATTCCTTGCCCTCTCCTCACAGTCCAGAGGCAAGCAGTGTTCTGATTTCCTCACCGTGGTTTAGTTCTGCCTGTCCTAGAACAGCTTGTAGGTGGACTCACAGAGCGCCTCTGTTCGGGGCCTGGTTCTCTGACCGTCGCGCGTGACTCACTCACACCCTGTGCGTGTTGGTAGTCTGTTTCTGCTGTCGCCACGCAGCACCGCCTTGCACGAGGGGCAGCCCAGGTGTGTGTACCCAGGGGCTGGCTCAGAGACACGTGGGTGTTTCCAGTTTGGGGCGAGTAAGCATGGAGCTGCTGTGCACTTTCTTGCACAAGCCATTGTGTGGACATGTTTTCATTTCTCTTGAGCAAAGACTCAGGCATGATATTTACAGGTCGTAGGTGAAGTGGATGTTTTGTTTTGTAAGGATCTGCTACTGACCAGGGTGCTTGGCCTTCTCCAGTCAGTAGAAACTGACCAGAGGCCAGACAAGGAATCCTTACGGCACTGGCGGGACTGCGAACAAGCAACAGGCCCCCTTGCTGGCAGCTTCCCGAGACAGGGGCGAGCTCGCTCCTCACGTGGGCTGAGGACGGGGCGTGCCCAGGGGGCAGGCGGGGGGGCGGCGTCGCTTGTCCGCCCGCCGCTCCAGTGGTTTTGTGGGCGGGGGGTGCAGCAGGGCCTACCCTGCCTTTGCTCCTGATAGCCTGTGTTTTAAATTATTTTGTTTGCTCCTCTATTTTATCATTTACCTTTGGCTGTGCTGGGTACCACTGCCGTGGGGCTGCTCTGGGTTACGGCCCGTGGGGCTGCTCCCGGTGCGGCGTGCCGGCTTCTCGTGGCGGTGGCGTCTCTTTCGTGGCGCCCGGGCTCAGTTGCTCTGCGGCACGTGGGATCTTCCCGGACCAGGGATCGAACCTGTGTCCCTGCACCGGCGGGCAGATTCTCTACCACTGAGCTTCAGGGAAGCCCCCAGCACCCTGCTCTTGCTTTTGGCGCTTCAGGAGCGGCAGTGGGGACTTCTCGGTGTCTCCTCCCCGGAACTTGCCCTAACTGCGTCTGCACGCAGCTGACTTCAGCTCGTGTGCTGTCTTTGTCTTTTGCTGCTGGGAGAGACCTCTGTCCGGGTGCAAGCGCAGCAGTGAAGCGTCCCAGATTCCAGTCTGTCTCAGAGCCGTCAGACACGGTTTCCAAGCGAAAGGTGAAAGCGTTAGCCGCTCGGTCGTGTCCGACTCTTTGGGACCCCGTGGACTGGATAGCCCGCCAGGCTCCTCTGTCCACGGGATTCTCCAGGCGAGACTCCTGGAGTGGGTCGCCATTCCCTCCTCCCGGGGATCTTCCCGCCCCGGGACTGAAGCCGGCTCTCCCGCACTGCAGGGAGGTTCTTACCCGTTTGGGTAGCTGTGCCGCTTACACTCTGACCAACACTGAGGGAGAGTCCCACTCAGCCTGTGCCCTGCCTGGCGCTGGGTGCTGTCGGTCCTTGAAATCTCAACCATTCTGGTGGACAGGCCTGTGGGTTTGGGACGTGACAATGTCTGGAAGTTTCTAGGGGCAGAAGACGAGGTAGCTGGGATGGGCATGCACTCTTGGGCGGCTCAAGGAAACAGCTGTTTGCTAACATGCAGTAGGACTGACCTTCTAACAACCTCGGGGTGCCCATGCCCGGGGGTCCGCCCCAGCTTCGGATCAGCTCCATCTGAGTTGAGGGACCCCCACATCATCCTGGTCCTGCTGCTAACTTGGGGTGCCACCTTGTGACTTCCTTCTGACACATGAGGAGATAGACGATTGCCAAGGTTCCCCTCTGCTTTTAACTTCCATGAGATGAAGTCAAAGGTGGTGGGGTGCAGACTTGCCGCTCAGCAGGATTCCGGGCTGGGGGAAGTCCAGGTGCCCCGCCCACCTCCACGGACACTCGTGGTCACCCGGCATGGATCGCATCTCCTCTGACCGAGTGTTGAATAAATACTATTGAATGCAGATCTTTGGTACCTGCGCTTCTTATATCATTGAAGTTGCAAATCTGGACATTTACATTTTACAAGGAGCAAACTAGGAAGGGTATTGTTGAACTTTATGGGGTAAATTTTGCTTTTAATTCACCAGTTGGCATTAATTTTATTTACTTTTGTTGTTGTTTTTTTAGTTTTTTTAAGTCATGTCCAACTCTTTTTTTTCTTTTTATTTTTTTATTGAAGGACAATTGCTTTACAGATTTTGTTGTTTTCTCTTTGCAAACCCAGCAATAGCCTACCAGGCTACTCTGTCCGTGGGATTTCCCAGGCAAGAATCCTGGAGGGGATTGCCGTTTCCTTCTCCAGGGGATCTGGACAGCCTACCTATTAGGCAATCTCCTCTTTTCCTAATGAAAGGATAGAAGTAAGAAGCTTCATTTTTGCTACTTTGAATATGCAAACTTTCAGGCAGGAATCACAGAATAAACAATCAGTGGCCTAATTGCACTATTTATGACTGCAGTTGCACATTTAAAATTGCATATTGTACAATATATTAATTTAAAATGCTTCTATTTTCCTACTCTCGCATTTTATGAAAACAGTTTTTTTTCAGACTTTTCACATGCACCGCTGACTTCATCTCTGCTCTAAAGTTGCTTCTTAAGTCACCCTAAGCAGATTTCCAGAAACGTGCCATCTTTATAGGCTGTGTGAATAGCTCTTCCTGAGTGCATGCAGTGAGCTGTGACTAGAACACCTTCAAACGTTTTAGAAACTTCTATTTGGGGAGGTTTTGAACACATATAGAAGAACAGAGAATAAACAAGGACTGGCTTCGTGAATTATTAATGGTCTGTTTTGCTTTACCTGTTCCTCCTCCATTTTGCAATAATAACTTTAATTTTATTATTTTATTTGAAGGGTAGTTGATTGACAATGCTGTGCCAATCTCTGCTATACAGCGAAGTGAGTCAGTTATACACGTATATACATTCTTTAAACTATCCATTTCCACTACGGTTTATCCCCGGGGGTTGGATACAGTTCCCGTGCTGCGCAGGTCCTTGTCGTCTCCCCATCCCGTATGTAGGGCTTCGCTCCTGCTAATCCCAATCCTCCCCCCCCCGGGGCAGCTGCAGGTCTGGTCTCTGTGTCTGTGAGCTTGCTTCCGCTTCGTTGTTAGGGTCATTCGTGCCATCCTTTAGGGTCCACATGTGTGCGGCATCATGTGGTGTTTGCCTGTCTCTGTCTTGCTGAGTGTGATAATCTCCAGGCCCACCCACGTGGCTGCAGATGGCATTACTGAGCTCTCTCTCGTGGCTGTGTTCCGCTGTATAGATAGATGGCTTTATCCTGGCTTTATCCACTGCTCTGTCGGCCGCCATGTAGGTTGCTTCCCCGTCTTGGATCCTGTAACTGGTGCTGTAGTGGACACTGGCCGTGTGCATCTTGTTGAGCCACGCTTTTCTCGGGATACACGCCCCGGAGTGAGGCTGCTCGGCCGCGTGGCAGCTCTATTTTTAGTCTCTGAGGAGCCACGCTGTTCTCCATCGCGGCCGCACCAGTTTGCATCCCCACCAGCAGTGCAGGGGGTCCCCCTTTCTCCACCCGCTCTGCAGCGTTCGACACTTGCAGACTCTTTAGTGGTGGCCGCTCCGACTGTGCGAGGTGGCCCGGTACCTCTTTTAAAGTGAGTCTCAAGCATCAGTCACTTACTCCGCCAGCATCATCCCCTTTCCCCTCGTTGACTCGTAAGCGCTCCTCACAGCTAGCTCATGTGACCCAGCGTCCAGATTCCCACGTTGCATCTGGTTGACGGGCTCTTCAATCCCTTAATTTATGGATTCTCCCTGCCTTTCTCATCTTTTTCTTGGAGTTGCTCTCTGGTCCTGCGGAGCTTCTCACGCCGTGTGCTTTGCCGAGTCCACCATGTTCTTCCATCACCTTCAGGTCTGGTCAGCCGGTGTTTCGACCAAGAGGACCCGGATGGTCAGCCTGCTCCACTCCGTCCTCCACTGGCCAGTGGCCTTCTGGGTTCAGGAGCAGCGATGGTCTTTGCCCAGATCCATCGTGTGACAAGGAGGCAAAACGGCAAAGTTCTGATTCTGTCCTTTTCATTTGCTGTATTATTTTTTTCCCAAAAGAAGATTTTTCTGTCTTTGATTTATGATTATTCTAGGGCAGAGTTCCTTAGATGTCTGATTTTTTTCCTTCATATTTACCAGTTTTCAGAATAATAATTAGTTTCTAAACATCCTCCAGAGATGACAAAGAAGATTTTAATCTTAGTTTCACTTTGAGCCTGTGGGTGATGAGCTCCGGTTCCCCGCAGTTACTCTTTCTGATGATCAAGTCGCCTCATTTTTGGCTTGTTTGAGCCGCTGTCAGTGTCCTCTTGAGTTCTTTTGACGTGACCCTAGGGAAGACAGGTGTTTCAGGCTTATCTTCTGTATTTCCTGCCCCATATCTGGAATTAACTGTATTCCGTGGACCCTTGGTAGCCTCTTAGCAGGAAAGGCACTTAAAAACCACAAGCTGGGTGCCGGGGTCCAGCCCCAGTGGATCCAGGGAATTCGAAGCGGGGATGGAGTCGGCGTCCTAAGAAATAACTATTTAGTTATAAATATAAACAGAGATTAGGAAAAAATAGTGTAGTAGGAAAACTAGTGGAAAAAAGACGCTGAATAACTTGGTTTACCCAGAAAACCAGTAAAACTCCGAGACAAGGAGTTTGCACCACCTACGCAGGCCACGGGTGTCTTCCCGTTCTCCCGAAGGAGAGGAGACTCAAAGTGCCGCCCTGTTCAGATCTTAGAAGCCCAGGCAAAATGAGTGGGCTTGGCGAGCCTCCGCGCTCCAGACGGGAATTCAGCCAGAAAAGAAGAGAACAAGAAAGGACCACACGGGGAAAACCAGTCTCTCCAGGAACGGGTCCGTTTCTTTATTTTCCAGGTCTGATTTTATACTTTAAGTTGTACATTGAGATAAATGCAAGAAACAGTCACGCAGGGTCAGCTGCTCCGACCCTTATCTAAAGACAGTGTTCTCAGCATATCTTTGTTCTTACAAGGGTCTTACATTTGTTTACAATATCTTCTGTTCTGGAGACCGATTAACATTTTATGGCCCCACCTTTCTTTCTATTGATAAAGGTTAATCGATCAGAAAACTTGTTTCCCCTTAAGATCTACTTAGTCTTAAGATAGTGATAAAGTTACATTCTTACATAGCAAGGACACAATGATTTATAACAAAGAAAGAGGAGTACAGTAATCTATAACAAAAGAAAATTCATTGACTCAAAAGTCTAGTATTGCTAACATCAAAATTACGTATTTCTTTTTCTACATTCCAATTACGTCAATTAACATACTCCCAGGTGCCTAAGGATATGGAGGCCTGGCGGCAATCATTAACTCAGCAGTGAAACCTTTCACCAACATGAATTTTGTCTTTAGAAAAACCCTATGCTAACTAAGACTTTCAAAATACTCCAAACTCTCTGTGCTGTTTATGGTTGAGAGGTTGTAAACAATCATAGCAAGAGTGTGGATAATCCTGTCACACGAGCTAGATTGCCAGCAGAGAGGTTTGACCTGAGATACTCCTTTTATATGCAGGAGACTTATCTGGAGCCCTAAGTTAATTTTCCAGAGAAAGGTGGTCAGGGATAGCCCCTGTTAATGTCAGAAGAGTAGGGGAAAGCATAGCGCAGTAAGGCAGGCAGGCTCTGTTTTCTGGGGCAGATGCACGAGCAGATCCAGTGAGGCTCCCTTAAGGCCCGACTCGCCTTTGCCTGTCGGGCCCCTCAACCTCATGACCTATGCCCTGGGCGGGACTCCCCGTGCTGGCTCCCGGCAGCTGGGTGCTGGGAGTGCTCCTAACTCCTGGGTCCGTTGTTGTTTCTAGATGTTGCTGGGAAATACTTTATTCTTTCGAAGAGTGTGCTGAGGTTATCTTGGTATTTTTTGTTTAGTTGAAGGCTTGCAGAGTTTTTCCTTGAATTGTTAGATTTTATATTGTTTCAGCAATAACAGCAGAAAGCTTGGTTCCTGGCAATATGTGTTGCCTGCTTCTTATTTCCTGGGTGTGTGTGTTTCAGGGTTACACCGTCCGTACTTGCAGGACACGAGTACTGAAAACGCTCCGAGGTTTGCTTGCGCTTCCTCGGTCTTTAGGGCACCTCTCGCTGGGGGTGCAAATGGCTGTTTCTAAGTCAGATCTCGAACCCCTCTGTGTGTCTCACTTCCCCTCCTCTCCCTTCCAACTCCCCCTGTCCCAGCTCCACAGGGAACCTATCGTGGCACTGTCCCTGCTGCCTTTCGGGGATTGGGCTGGAGAGTTTCGCTTTGTCTTTTCATCTCCCTGGGAACAAGTCCTCCACGTGCCCCGAGTCACAGCTCCGCTGAGACTCCCCCCTTTAAGCTGCACCGTCTCCCCTGACGAGGCAGCTTCCAGGCACTCCCTCTGTCCCTCTGCACCCCCTCCTCGGCCATGTCTGTGTCTCATCGCTCACGAGTTCCGGGCGCCCATGTGTCCTGCTCTGGCATGCTCGAGTCTCCCACAGCATCCAGGGAGGGGAAGCAGGGGCTCCCTGCCAGCCGGACAGGGGCTGACGGGTCACTGATGCGGGTTGTCTGGGGAAGGGCCTGCCCAGTGCGAGCTTCATTTCAGGGGCCCGCATGGTCCCCTGAGCCGTGTGAATATGCACTAATAGACCATGTCGTCAACCTGCTGGAGCATCGCGCGTGAGGTGGTGGTGGTGTTCAGTTGCTCCGTCGTGTTCAACTTGTGACCCCGTGGATGCAGCCCGCCAGGCTCCTCTGTCCCTGGAGCTTGCTGAAACTCATGTCCATTGAGTTGGTGATGCCATCCAACCATCTCATCCTCTGTCATCCCCTTCTCCTCCCACCTTCAATCTTGCCCAGCATCAGGGTCTTTTCAAGGAGTCAGTTCTTTGCATCCTGTGGCCAAAGTCCTGGAGCTTCAGCTTCAGCACCAGTCCTTCCAATGAACGCTCAGGACTGATTTCCTTTCGGACCCGCTGGCTTGATCTCCTTGCTATCTGTGGCGCATTTTAACCCTGTATGCTGACAGAGGAGCAAGTACGTGGGTCAGAAATCTGGTCTGTATGGAAAACAGCAGCTCCCCAGCAGGTGCCAGCCGTGCTCCGGGGTGGTGGGCCTCTCCAGAACCCCAAGAGCCCTGGTCTGGGCAGGAGTGGCCTCACTGAGACCCTAACACAGCCCCCTCTCACCTTCCCACTGAGGCTCACTTCCCTGAGAACCCAGGTTCACCGGGAATAGCTCTGCCTTTGACTGTTTCTCAAGCTGCCTTTGCTGGGAGGACCTTAGCAACCCATTGACATGAACCCTGCCGTGCACTCGGCGCTTACACTTCTTTTTTTTTTTTTTTAAAGAGTGCTTATTTTTTCAGTTATAAAAATGACACACGGTTATAGCAGAAAATTGGGAAGTATTAAAAAACTAGCAAGGAGGAGATAATTATCCGTGATTTCCCTGCCTGGAATCCCCGCTGTGAGTGCCCTGGTGGGTTTCCTTCGGTTGTTCTCCATGAATATTTATGTAGCAGGGTTCATTTTCTGGGTATGCTCTTTCCTCTTGCACTTTTAACTTAGAGTTGCAACGTGAGTGTTCCTCTGTTACAGATACGTATTGAAGCTAAGTACTACCTAGCTCTTGAACTCTTTATAAACGTTAGTAAAATTAAACGTGTGTGCATTTTTCTGTTGACCATAGCCATAACTCAGGAGTGGCTCAGACAATAAAGAGTCCGCCTGCGATGCAGGAGACCCGGGCTCCATCTGAGTTGGAAAGATCCCCTGGAGACGGAAATGGAAACCCACTCCAGTACTCTTGCCTGGAGAATTCCATGGAGAGAGGAGCCTGGCGGGCTACGGTCCATGTGGTTGCAAGGAGTCGGAGACGACTGAGCAACACTTTCTTTCATAACCACAGCTAACCGTAACAAAGCAATCAGAGGGGACAGGGAGGTGTGATCTGGAGAGAAAAAGCTCCTTAAGCCCCCTGTCCTCAGCTACAGTCAGTCACCCTCGTTGTTTTCTGGGCCTGTGTTAACATTTGTTTATTTATGTACACATGCAATTTTTAAAACCTTTTTATTTTGTATCGGGGTAGAGCCGTTAACAACGTTGTGATAGCTGAACAGCAAAGGCATTCAGCTACGCATACACTTGTATCCATCCCCCCCCAGACTCCCCTCCCATCGGGCTCCCAGGTAACACTGAGCAGAGTCCTGTGCTCTGCAGTAGGTCCCCGCTGGTTACCCATTTTAAACATAGCAGGGCGCACACAGGCACTTTCACGATCTTTATTGCTTACTCAGAACGCTGTGAGGTCACCACAGAAGGTGAGGCTGCAGAATTCGCTGTGGACCCCTTCTGTGCCCAGCCTCAGCCCCCTCCCCAGGGCGGTAACCGTGGGGACCGAGCTCTTCTGGCTCTTTCCCTGCGTGTCCTGTGGTTGGGTAAGGTCATTTTCGCTCTGTTGACAGCTCTTGTGCTGGAGGACAGAACCCAGTCCCAGTGACAGGGGCGGCGTGGCCTTCCGCCTCAGTGTGGCCTGTTGCTGTGCTACTTTGCTTGACAAAGGGGCTTTGCAGATGGGATGAAGGTTGCTGTCAGTGGACCTTAAAATAAGGATGTTCTGCTGGGGTCGTCTGGGTGGGCCCTTAAAAGCAGCAGAGAGAGGCAGAGAGAGCGGAAGCACGTGCGACCTGAGCTTAGACGGGCCCCAGAGCAGGAAAGGGGTCCTTGGTCCTACAAGGGCCAGGACCCAGAAGCTGCCAGCCTTGTGTGTGGGGGGGCAACTTCTTCCCCAGGGTCTCCAGGTGAGAGGAGCCCCCTGGCACCCTGATTTCTGCACGTGAGCAGCAAGCAGGGAACTCAGCCAACCTGCGCCAGGCTCTGACCCACAGAGCTGGCGGCTCAGAAGTGGCGTCGAGTCACCGCATTTCGGACTGTTTTTCGGCCAGAAAGTGAATCCAGAGGAGACCTGTACGGCTGGCTCTTTGCAGAAGAGGTTTGCTGGCCCTGGAGCCGGCAGGCCCCAATTCTCCTTCTCACCCAAATTTCTCTTCAGCTTCACTTCTGGCTTCCCTGCTGGCTCAGTGGTGAAGAATTCGCCTCCCATGCAGGAGACATGGGTTCGATTCCTGGGTCGGGAAGATCTCCAAAAGAGAGAAGGAAATGGCAATGCATCTAGCATTCTAGCCTGGAGGATCCCAGGGACAGAGGAGCCAGGCGGGCTACGGTCCATGGGGTCGCAGAGAGTCGGACACGCCTGAGTGACTGAACAGCAGCAATGGCCTCTTCTGGTCGGCTGTTTTGGCTTGTGGCTCCAGGCCCCTGAACCGCATTCCCATTTTACTCCTTCCCGATTCTTCCGTTTCTCTCCGGCTCTCTGATCGCCACGCAAACTTGAGCCTAGCTCTGCTTCCCGCTCCAGCCCCGCCCACTCACCCCCTCATGGTTGTGTTAGGCTGGTTCTGGCAAAACAGATGATCAATATCCACATTTTCAGGGCTAGGAAATGCTGTCTGCAGCTGTGAAACTGCGAAAGTAATAATTGATGATTCAGTTTTCTTTTCCTGCACAACTTTTGTTTTCCTTGGAGCAAATCGTTGGTTTTATATTCATATGCCTGGCTTTCCATGAACTTACAGCTAATCCAGTCACGCACTCTATCCAGTATCCGTACACACGCACAGTCAGGTCACAGGCCCTGGACAGAGCCAGCCTGTCTTTCCCAGGGAGCAGCGCTGGGCCTTGCCGACCCCTCGGATCTGGACGCCAGCCCTGTCCTGCAGTGCGTCTTCAACCGTTTCTTTCCACCCCTCTGCCCCCGCACCTGCACGTTCCTGTCAGCCCAGCGCCTTCTCATTCTTGCTTGCGTCATTTGTTTGGGAACATCCTCCAGGAGTTTCTTGAGAGAGGATGTGTGGGACGTGAATCTTTTGAGAGTTTACTTTGGAAAATGTCTTCATTTTGCCCTCCCACTTGATTGATAGTTTGGTTGAGGAGAGAAAGCTTCCAGGCAGAAAATTATTTCTGAGCCAAATGGAGTGGGGTGCTGGCTGCCAGCTGTGATCCAGGCTGCTCTTTGGACGTCCAGTGGGGCTGGGGCACTGATGCCTCTGCCCCCAGAGATGCACGGTCGTAACCCTGGAGCCTGTGAGCGCGGCGCTGCACAGGACGAAAGGGGCCCTGCAGGCGGGACTGTATTAAGGATGTTGGAACAGGGGGCTCTCCTGTGGGCTGAATGGAATCACAGGGGTCCTTTTAGGGAGGCAGCAGGGTCAGGATTGTAGGAGCAAGTCTGATTTTTGCTGGGTGTGGATTCACAGGGGTAAGTAGAGCAGATGTGGTCTGGAGCACAGTTAAGTGGCAAGAGACGACAAGGAGCAGGTGATTAAATGCTGACCCTATTATTAATAAATACAATGCTGAGATGGACGGTGCATTGATTATATACCAGATGCTGTGTGTGTCCCTTACCAAGCAGGTGCTGCCCCCTCCCGATTTACAGAGGAGGACACGGGGCTGGTCACGCGGTCAGGGAGTGGTGAGGGCAGGTTCCCACCCACGCAGCGGGCCCAGGCACTTTCCCGAGTCCCAGCCACCTCTCTGGTGGATGCAGCAGGAATGAGACAGTTCTATGGCACAAAGATTCAATCGACATGAGTTGGAGCAGACTCTAGGAGACAATGAAGGACAGGAAAGCCTGGAGTTCTGCAGTCCACGGAGTGGCAGAGAGTCGGACACCACTGAGCGACTGAACTAAAACCTGAGTGTGTGCTACCCTGCTTCAGTCGTGTCTGACTCTTTGCGACCCCAGGGACTGTAGCCCACTAGCTTCTGTGTCCATGGGATTCTCCAGGCAAGAATACTGGAGTGGGTTGCCATGCCCTCCTCCAGGGCATCTTCTCGACCCAGGGATCGAACCCACATCTCTCGTTATCTGTTGCATTGGCAGGCAGGATCTTTACCCCTAGCACCACCTGGAAAGCCCCAGTGAACGCTGACAACTAGAAATGCAGAAAATCAGGGCTGCTCCTAAGTTCAACCGGAAGAGCAGCAAGCACAGGTTGTAAAGACAAAAACGCAGGATGAGCGACAACAGCACCAACAGAAACAAGCAGGGATGCGTTCACCCGCATAAAGAAAATAACTGTGCCATTGGGAAGAGGAGCCCGTCAGCCGTTGAAGGGACAGTTGGAACTGGAATGAAAACCGAGGCCATGGCCAGCAGTGCTCACCCACACGGCCCAGGTGGCGTGGTGTCGCTCACCGGGCTTCCTGCGTCCCCAGAGCTGCTGGCGGTAACATCTCTGAGTGCCAGGCTGGGCAGCATCCCCGTGTGAGCTAAGGCATCACTGCTCTCCTTCCAGTGCTGCTGCGGGGTCCTCTGTGGGCGGCCAGCCTCATCCCCTGCCCTGCCACCCGCTGGGGCCCGGCTCTCCCCCTGGGATCCTTTCAGCCCTTGAGCTTGGGTGTTCCCAGCCCTCTGCCACGCTGGACTGGGACGCGATTCAGGACTTAGGCTTGAGATGTCAAGGAGACCTTGAATCTGGAAGGACATCGCCGTGGGAGCAGGAGAGCAAAGCCCGCACCGTTAGGAAGCAGAGCTGGGGAACGTGCCCACAGCCTCCAGTGCCTCTTCTTTGCCTCTCCTTGGCCTGGACAAACCCCAGCTGCTGCTACTCCGCAGGTGATCCCTAAAGATGCACCTCCTGCAAGAGCTATTGTCCTGCTGCTCTGGGGCTGCCTGAGTGTGTTCAGGAGCGTCAGACAAGTGGGGCTGCCACACCTCATACTGGAGGTGGGGGGCCTGATACTGGGGAAGGGTCGGAGGGTGGGGGAAGGTCTGATGCTGGGAGAATGTCTGATGCTGGACTATGATCTGATGCTGGACTATGGTCTGATGCTGGAATAGGGCCTGTTGCTGGACTAGGGCCTGATGCTGAGGGAGGGTCTGACACTGGAGGAGGGCCTGATGCTTGGGAAAGGCCTGATGCTGGGGGAAGGTCTGATGCTGGACTAGGGTCTGATGCTGGGGGAGGGCCTGATGGTGAGGGAGTGCCTGATGCTGGGGGAGGCCCTGATGCTGGGGGAGGGTCTGACACTGGAGTAGAGCCTGATGCTGGACTAAGGTCTGATGCTGGGGGAAGGTCTGATGCTGGACTAGGGCCTGATGCTGAGGGAGTGTCTGATGCTGGAGGAGGGCCTGATGCTTGGGAAAGGCCTGATGCTGGGGGGCACATCTGATGCTGGACTAGGGTCTGACGCTGGGGGAAGGTCTGATGATGGTGGACAGCCTGCTCCCAGATGTCCATGGAGTTGAGGATAAATCTCTATGAGAAATCTTTTTTTCATACTTTCCTGACCACCTTGCTATGTTCTTTTTAACTTAAAGATAATTTAGTGCAATATCGCTTGACTTCTGCCATACATCAACCTGAATTACCCGTAGGTGTACGTATGTCCCGTCCCTCTTGAATCTCCCTCACATCCTCCCCTTGCTACATTCTTGTTTCTATGGATATATGATTCATAGACTGTTGACTAAAATAACATGAAAAGCTCCCACACACAAGTGTGCACACGCACACTCCCTAGTGCATCATTCGGGTCCGCGTCAGGGTTGCCCTTGGCTCCCCCACCCTGGGACCGACGGGGAGCCTCGACACCTGCACTTTGTTCCCACCCTCGGCCCGCTGCCCGCGCCTCAGCAGCAGAGGGGCCTTGTCCCCGCAGATGCTGAAGTGATGGAGCCTCTTGTTTCCGGAGTCAAGGGCATGAGCACACCGTCGGTCGTCCTCTGGGGACCCCTACGCTTCCGCCTTCTGGCCTTTCCATTGGATCCGTCCATTTCTCTTAACACAATGTCTGTGTGATGACTCAGGCTCCCATTACCAGCTCTGGTCTGTTTTCAGTGCGACTTTGGCCCTGGGAAATTTTGCTTCAGTACTTTATTGAAAGAAAGCAATAAATAATCCTGTGATAAAAATAGTTCAAAAGTCGACTGTACATACTTTGTCACATATTCGAGAAGTTCACAAAAGATTAATAGGAAAACAGAATGATAACAATGAATTGTACAAGTAAATTAAAAGTGGAACCCACATGTAAAGAGACATGCTGTCTGTGTCTACCGAGATACCAGCTGCATAATAAATATCGCACCGTGACCTGAACACATCTCTTGCTGGCTTTTTTCATGTGCGGCTGAAAAAGTAAAAGTTACATTTGAGACTTATCCAATCCAGAACGGCTATGTCGTCACAATCTAAAAATGTACGCCTAGGTCCATTCTTTAAACATGTTTACAAACAGAGGTAAAAAGATGATTTACATAAAAATAAGGCCTTTGTCAGAGCTGCACTCCGCTGTCTGTCTGGGAAGTGGCACCTTCACTGTCCAGCTCCATGGCTCCGCAGCGGGTGCAGGGCATCACGATGGGTCCCCGAAGCCTCTCACTGGAGAGGAGGGATCCGGGTCCACAAAGACTAGGTTACCGGAGAGATTTTCATAGTCTTCTTCTAGTCATCCTTTCAGCCCAAATTTCATTAGAAGCTCCCATTTAACACTCAGTACTTTTAAATCACTTCATGCTGCAGACAAAAAGCATTTCTTCCTAGAAAAAGTCCAGTTTAGGCCAGCTGTTAAAATCCAACAACAATTGGTTGAAATTAAGTTTGCTTATCTCAGAGTGATTGTTGGAGAGCTTGGTTACATTCTGGAAAGATAATGCACACCGGGTCATGATGATTTTACAATCGCAGGAAAACCCCTTCTCTCATGGTTTAATGTAACAAACAAGAATAATTACAATAAATGCATCATTTACAAAAGCCCTATATTTATTCATAGGATTTATACAGACAAGCACTACAATACATTCATTTGAAAGACTAAAATCAGGTATCAGAACATGAATTGATCTGAAAGGATATTTATAGTCAGAATATACAAGAAAAAGTATGTAATAATAGAAATGAAGTCATAAGTTTACATAAATATAAGAAACATTAAATTCTAAAGTATTTTCTCTATGGAATTCATGAATTTTTCACTAATTAAAAACCCTGTAATAAAATATCTTCAGGTCCATGTAACAAGTATTAACAGAGTAAAGATTGCATCGAGTTCAAAATGTAGTCTTGGTCGTATACTGGACGCTGTATAGTCATCTGGAGAATTAGTGCAGGTAAACTGGAAACACACAGACTAGTCAGTCCTGGGACGGCAGCTGGTGCCCAATCCCCTGCCCCTCCAGACACCCCCTCCACCCCATTTGGGGCTTCAGCTGCTTTGAGAATTCAGAGAAACATGGAGGACCAAGCAGATCAAGGAGAGAACTCTGTGGCTGACTTTATTCTGACATATAGCTAAAAGCTGCTGGTAAAAAAACCTCAAAAGCCCAATCCAGCTTTCTAGCTGAGACGTGACCAGGACAGAGCAGACAGCCTCCTGCCCTCAGAGCAGCTCGAGTAGGGCTGGGCCCCCGGGCTGGACCCACCAGAGGCCCACCCAGAGCGGCACCGGCAAGGGAGGGTGGCCCCTCAGCGGCAGCCGAGCCCCAGATGCCGGTGCACCTCCGTGTGAAACGCTGGCCTCCGCACGGAGAGGCCCAGGGCAGGGCAGCCTCGTGAACCCTGACTCTCTGGGCCCTGTTCCCTCCGAGAACGTGCACACAGGGCGTGGCCGGCAGCACCGCCGCTGTGGGAGGGACACCCGTGTGTGCGGACGCGAGGGAGCCTCGGCCGTGCTCTCACCACTCTGGCGGCAGCGGGGCCCAGGATCAAGTTCTCTGCTGCTGAGGGCTCCCTGGGCTGACCTCCGGAGACCCACTGACCCTCCACTCCCGGGGCGTGGGCTCCGTGCTCCTGCGGGACCAGGCCGGCCTGTACTCACCCCGAAGCTCAGCAGAAGCAAGTCCTGACCATAGTGGAACCCAGCCTCTGCATTCCCACCACGCTGCCCAGTCCCACGAGTGCAGGAGGAAGCGAGCAAACACAGAGTGTGGTTCGTCGTAACGTCACAAGGGGCACGAGGACACACACACACGCGCAGCAGCGCCCACTCCTACTGAGGGTCTGGGGAAATTTCTTGAGGGTGGATGAGCCAGAGAGAGCGAGCCTGGGGGCTGCCACGTGGGGGTCCCTGCCACCCAGGGGAGGGGGGAGGGCAGTCACACTAGAGCAGCAAAGGGTACATTCGATGACAGAAACGCCATCATGGGGACAGCTACTCCCAGTGAGCAGCTGCCAGGCTCTCATTAGACCTCCAGATTCATGGGGCTGCTGGACCTCTCTTCCAGCCCTCACAGGATCTGTGAGATAGGACATGGGGAGGGACTGGCTACTTGTGGGTCAGAAGCCAGGTACCAGTGGCCTGGAGCCCTGCAATCTGCTGTCCTGGGGGCTGGGCCACTCTCCCCAGGCCACTTCAGGGAGGGCAGAGCACGGGGCTGATCTAAGAAAGCGGAAACTCAGTCTCAGTCTACCTCGGAAATGTCACCACTGACGTTTTCTCGTCACAACACAGGCTGTAGGGCCCAATGGGTCAGCCCCAACCCCCAACCCCTGCTCCAAGTTGACTTAAGACATCTACAGAAACCACTAGAAGAAACCCATTGCTTCCATTCAATGTTTTCCATCTTCCCCTGGGCCCACCAGGAACACATCTGATGAGTCTCTGGCCAGGGTTCCAGAGAGGGCTGAAGACAGTGGGGGCTGCTGATGGAGCAGGCCACCTGTCCAAGCCCTTCTGATTCTAAGAGCCCCGGACACCTGCTGCACTGTGACTTCAAAAGCCACAGAAAAAACCCAGTGACACGGTTTATGACCTGCCTATCTCACGCGGTTTGCAAAAGGTCACCTCCACTATATTATATTCCCAACACCTTGCTCTAGGACTGTTTCTAATTTAGCTAAACTCTAATGTCTACGACACCATGTCCATCTGACAGGGAAATGTTGGATTTATAATGAAAATTGAAAATAAAAAAGCAAGCAGTTAGACTCTTCAATCGACTGAAAGCTAAGCTACAGTTAAGAATTGTAAAAATGAGCTGCATGCTCCTTGGAAGAAAAATGCTGTTTAAAAAAGGAGAGAGGCACTGGGTCCCCACCACCCCTGGTTAAGCATATTATTGAGTTCTGGTGAAGAGATGATGCAGCTTCCCACTAAGCCCCCTACCCAAAGTGCCAAGCTTAGCACAGGCTTTCCCTAAATATACTTTGCTCTGTGAGAGCAAGTGAGAGCCAAGCTTATAAATCTACTCATGGGAAGGGCTAATAACAGGAAAAAAATGCACCAAAGAGACCCTCCAGGCCCCGTTCCCATGGGGTGAGTGCTACAGTTAAGAATTGTAAAAATGAGCTGCATGCTCCTTGGAAGAAAAATGCTGTTTAAAAAAGGAGAGAGGCACTGGGTCCCCCCCACCCCTGGTTAAGCGTGTTATTGAGTTCTGGTGAAGAGATGATGCAGCTTCCCACTAAGCCCCCTACCCAGAGTGCCCAGCTTAGCACAGGCTTTCCCTAAATATACTTTGCTCTGTGAGAGCAAGTGAGAGCAAAGCTTATAAATCTACTCATGGGAAGGGCTAATAACAGGAAAAAATGTACCAAAGAGACCCTCCAGGCCCCGTTCCCATGGGGTGAGCACACACTCTCTCTGGGGCGGGCACAGCCAACCGTGGAGAAAGCATCCAGTGAGACACCCCTGTCACAGATGGGACACTGGTGCGGGGGGTGGGGGGCGGCGCACAAGGCATCTCCTGAGCCCCAGAGCCTGACCCCGGCCCAGGCTGTCTGGCTGTCTATCTTGCCATCAAGTGGGGACACAGTGGCCCCAGGGCACAGCCAACCGTGGAGAAAGCATCCAGTGAGACACCCCTGTCACAGATGGGACACTGGTGCGGGGGGTGGGGGGTGGCTCACAAGGCATCTTCTGAGCCCCAGAGCCTGAACCCGGCCCAGGCTGGCTGGCTGTCTATCTTGCCATCAAGTGGGGACACAGTGCCCCTGAGCACCCAGCCTGAACTGGCAGCTTTCTCTGGCAGAGAGGCTGTCAGAGGGAAAACCAGAGCTGAGTGTGAAAGGGCAACTGCCAGGCCGTGTATTTATGGCCCGGCCGAACTCGGGGGAGGACCTCTCCTGGCCTCACCTTCTTCATTCACCCCATTGACTGACAGTGTGCAAGGGACCGGCGATGGTGAGAACGGGGGGAGGACAGGAAGGTGGGCGCTGCTGTCACTGAATTTGGACTCCGCCATCCTCCCAGTGGGGAGAGTCCTTGGGGGCGACTGGTATGGCCTGAGAGCAACCCTACTGTTTTACAAAAGAGCTCTTGAGCGCTGCCAGCCACACACATAGTCTCTACAAGCATGGGTGTCAATCTAATGCTCTGAGAACACACATGTGTCTCGGTTTTATTAGTTGCAAGAATATGCTAATATTCAACCAGACAAGAACTTGAAAAAAAAACAACCATGACTGTTAAACGTTTATAAACAGGTGTTAGGATTCACTGTAGAGCACTGACCCTTGGGCATGCAATGGCACTAAAGAGCCCTGTAACCTGGGAAGCAGGCCATTCCAGCTCATCCACATTCTAGCCCAGGGCTGCACACGCCGTCTGACCTGTCACCTACTGTCTGGCTGCATCTTCTTTGGCTGCACCGAGGGCGAGGGCAGAGAGAATGGGACCCGGAAGTTTGCAGGCAGAGTCTCTGCGCAGCCAGCAGCTAAGCCACGGACATCCTTTGGTCTGAATTTTTTCCTCCAAGAAGTGCCTTCCTAAAGCTTTTATCTATGTTTGGAAATTACAGAACAGAAAAAAAAGACAGAATTTAAAACAAAGAACCGTGTATACTATCATGTAAGAACGAAGCACAACCTATGTTCAATACAGGATACAGGATGCTTGGGGCTGGTGCACGGGGATGATCCTACTAAAGAGCCCTGTAACCTGGGAAGCAGGCCATTCCAGCTCATCCACTTTCTAGCCCAGGGCTGCACACGCCGTCCGAACTGTCACTTACCGTCCGGCTGCATCTTCTTTGGCTGCACCAAGGGTGAGGGCAGAGAGGATGGGACCCGGAAGTTTGCAGGCAGAGTCTCTGCACACCCAGCAGCTAAGCCACGGACATCCTTTGGTCTGAAATTTTTCCTCCAAGAAGGTGCCTTCCTAAAGCTTTTATCTACATTTGGAAATTACAGGACAGAAAAAAAGAAAGAATTTAAAGCAAAGAACCAAAACANTGGCTGCACCAAGGGTGAGGGCAGAGAGGATGGGACCCGGAAGTTTGCAGGCAGAGTCTCTGCACACCCAGCAGCTAAGCCACGGACATCCTTTGGTCTGAAATTTTTCCTCCAAGAAGGTGCCTTCCTAAAGCTTTTATCTACATTTGGAAATTACAGGACAGAAAAAAAGACAGAATTTAAAGCAAAGAACCAAAACAAAAAGCCACTAGCCCTTTAAAATGGCTGAGTTTGCTACTGCACTTTTGTCCACGTGTATTTGACCCGCTTGTGATGACTGTGTGACTGATCTGCCCAACCTGGGAACAGAGGAGCATGGCCCAAGGTGGGGTAACACGCGTACCAGGACCCTGACTGGACCCTAACTGGACCACCCTGGCTACCCAGGTGGACGTTCCTCCTGACACTTAGCAGGTTTCACTTCATGGAAACATTTTCAAGCTGTAACCAGCTCTGTCTCACGCTGGGACAGAGCCAATGGATGCTTCTTCAGGTGTCCCATTCTCCTTGTCAAATCAAGTGTCCTTAAAGTCCAATGAAGACAAGAACTATAGTGTGGCCCTGAGCAGCCAACGGAATGGGCAAGGCCTGGAGAGGCCCAAGGTGGGAGGGCACCGAGACCTCTGTGCCCATCATCCCACCCCCAGGTCCCCCACGACCCATGCCCGGCCGGTCTCTGGGGGTCATGGAAGCCTTTCTCCCTTGCCCTGTTCAGGTAGCCTTAATAGTAAAAATAAACTAAAACGAAATAAAGATTCAAAGATACCAACAAAGGACACCTTCTGTTTCTGAAATCATCTTTCCGCTTAGTAGAACACTAGCACTTTTCTTTGTATTTGACTAGGGAATTAGCAGGATCCTGGCTCAGAAGGGAAGGCATCCGCCTGCAGGAGACTCGGGTTTGATCCCTGGGTCAGGAAGATCCCCTGGAGAAGGAAATGGCAACCCATTCCAGTATTCTCACCTGGGAAAGGCCACGGACAGAGGAACATGACGGGCCACAGTCCATGGGTCGCATACAAGTTGGGCCCAACCGAGCAACTACAACCAGAAGTATTTCCAAGGCCCACACACTCAAGGGTGTGTGTGTGCGTGTCGTGTCGTGTCTGTCTGTCTGTATCTCCCTCTCGCCGTGGTGGAGTCTGTCTGGGAAGCTTCGTCTCTTTCTGCCTCTGTCTCTCCCGACAGCCGGCCGCCGGTCCGTGCCTCTGGCCCCGGCCTCTCACGGGTGCTCTGGCTCTGGCTGAGGAGCTTGCGCCGGCTGGCTGTCTCCCTTGGCGTGGGTGCGTGCAAGTGTCTGTGCGTCTGTCGGTGTGCCTGCCTGTTGCTCCTCTGCTCTCTCAGGAAGATGGTGTGCTTGGCGGACTGCCCGGGGGCAAGGGGGTGTGGCCTTGGGAGGGCGAAGGGGCGGGGCTGAGGAGCTCCGGTCTACTGCGCCTCCGTGACTCCTGGTGGGTCTGGGCACCGGGCAGGTGCCACGCAGGATGGGCGCTCAGGGCCCCAGCTGGGCTGCGCCTAGGCCTCCAGGAGGCTCAGAGGCCCGCGGGCCGCGGGAGGGTCTGGGGGCAGGCGGTGGCGGGGCCGGAAGCCAGACACCTCCGGGGCCGCTTGGCCCTGAGCAGTGAACGGGATGGGGGGAGGCCCCTCTTGCCCAGCGGGATCGGGCGGAGAGGCCCAGGGTGGGAGGGCGCCCAGACCACTGTGCCCCTCACCCCACCCCCCCAGGTCCTGCACGCATGCACGCCCGGCTGGCCGCTGGGGGTCCCAAAAGCCCTCTGGGCCCTGGGCCCGGCCAACCGGTTGCTGGCCGGGGATTGGCGGGGTTTGGGGGCGTGGTGGGGCCGGCAGGCTGGATGCTCTGTCTCACGCTGGGACAGAGCCAATGGATGCTTCTTCAGGTGTCCCATTCTCCTTGTCAAATCAAGTGTCCTTAAGGTCCAATGAAGACAAGAACTGTAGTGTGGCCCTGAGCAGCCAACGGAATGGGCAAGGCCTGGAGAGGCCCAGGGTGGGAGGGCACCGAGACCTCCGTGCCCCTCACCCCACCCCCCAGGTCCCCCACGACCCATGCCCGGCCGGCCTCTGGGGATCATGGAAGCCTTTCTCCCTTGCCCTGTTCAGGTAGCCTTAACAGTAAAAATAAACTAAAATGAAATAAAGATTCAAAGATACCAACAAAGGACACCTTCCATTTCTGAAATCATCTTTCCACTTAGTAGAACACTAGCACTTTTCTTTGTATTTTGACTAGGGAATTAGCAGAATCTTGGCTCAGAAGGGAAGGAATCCGCCTGCAGGAGACTCGGGTTTGATCCCTGGGTCAGGAAGATCCCCTGGAGAAGGAAATGGCAACCCACTCCAGTATTCTCACCTGGGAAACGCCATGGACAGAGGAGCCTGACGGGCCTTAGTTCCTGGGTCACATAAAAGTTGGGCCCAACCGAGCAACTACGACCAGAAGTATTTCCAAGGACCATACTCGTGTGTGTCTGTGTGTGTGTCTGGTGTCTGTCTGTCTGTATCTCTCTCGCTGTTTTGGAGTCCGTCTCGGCAGCTTCAGGTCACATAAAAGTTGGGCCCAACCGAGCAACTACGACCAGAAGTATTTCCAAGGACCATACTCGTGTGTGTCTGTGTGTGTGTCTGGTGTCTGTCTGTCTGTATCTCTCTCGCTGTTTTGGAGTCCGTCTCGGCAGCTTCATCTCTTTCTGCCTCTGTCTCTCCCGACAGCCGGCCGCCGGTCCGTGCCTCTGGCCCCGGCCTCTCACGGGTGCTCTGGCTCTGGCTGAGGAGCTTGCACCGGCTGGCTGTCTCCCTTGGCGTGGGTGCGTGCGAGTGACTGTGCGTCTGTCGGTGTGCCTGCCTGTCGCTCCTCTGCTCTCTCGGGAAGGTGGTGTGCTTGGCCGGCGGCCTGGGGGTAAGGGAGTGTGGCCTCGGGAGCTCAAAGGGGCGGGGCTGAGGAGCTCCGGTCGACCACGCCTCCATGGCTCCCGGTATGTTTGGGCACCGGGTAGGTGCCAGGCAGGATGGGCGCTCAGGGCCCCGGCCTGGCTGCGCCTAGGCCCGCAGGAGGCTCCGAGGCCTGCGGGCTGCGGGGCCGGACGGCAGCAGGGCCGGAAGCCAGACACCTCCGGGGCCGCGTGGCCCTCAGCAGGAAATAGATCGGGGAGGCCCTGTTCGCCATGCGAGGCCGGGTCTGGTGAGGCCCAGGGTGGGCAAGTGTGGAAACCTCCGCGCCCCTCGCCCCACGCCCCAGGCCCCCATCGGCGGCAGCCCACCAGGTTCCCCCGTCTGTGGGATTCTCCAGGCAAGAATACTAGAATGGGTTCCCATTTCCTTCAATGCATGAAAGTGAAAAGTGAAAGTGATCTCGCTCAGTCCTGTCCAACTCTTCCTGTCTTCATGGACTGTAATCTACCAGGCTCCTCCGTCCATGGGATTTTCCAGGCAAGAGTACTGGAGTGGGTTGCCATTTCCTTCTCCAAATTTCATGTCCTAGTTATTGTAAACAGGGCTGCAATCAACATGAGCGTGCATATGTCTTTTTGAATTATGGTAGTCTTAGCAAACCCCCATTGCTGGGTGGTATGGTAGTTCTATTTTCATTTTTTTAAGGGACCTGCATACTGCCCTCCATAGTGGCTATATCAATTAACATTCCCACCAACAATCCATGGGGTCACAAAGAGTCGGACATGACTGAGCGACTGAACTGAATAGTGATAGAAGAGTGAGTGATGTAGAGATTCTGTTGTGTTTGGTATTTCATCCTATGATTTACTTACACAATGCATAAGTACATTTGAATAGATTCTGATTGAACCTTTGCGCTATATAAAGTGACAGGCTTAGACAAATGCATATTTGACAGGTATCCATCCTAAATGATCACTTCCAATTCTCCACTCCATGATCTGCTTATCATCTATGTAGCTTTACCTTCCAAGAATGTCACAATGGGGTCATACTGGGTGCAGCCTTTTCAACTGGATTCTTTCACTTAGCCATGTGCATCTAAGATGTATCCCTGACTTTCAAGGGTTGATGTTTCATTCTTTTCCACTTTGAGTGTTATTCCTTTGCATGTATATAGGAGGAAAATAAATTTCCCTCTCCCCTTCCAGGTTCTTGGTTGAGCCCTCTTTCTCCATCATTAAACGCAAATTATCAGGAGAAAGAAGTTTAATGAACATGTATACCTTTTGCATAGAGAGGAAATGCCAAGGAAAACTGAGTCACTCCCTGAAATGAGCAAAGACTTCACCATAAATACCTCTTCAGCCCCAAACAGGAGACAGACCTTGAGGGGAAGGCAGAGGCCCTTTATGGCAGGTTATCATGCAAAGCACAGTAAATAAACAGATGATTGTTTGCAGATTTAAGTCCTGACTTCTTCACGGATAAGTGTCCCTTCCTTGAGATGTAATTATCCTTCTCCTAGGTTCAAAGGGGGACACCCTTACAAATGGAGATTTCCCTAATAAATGTAAATGTACCTCACAAAAGGGCAACCTCAGTCTTCCCTGGTGAGCTAACTGCTAAAAATCTGCCTGCTAATGCGGTGGACACAGGTTCTATCCCTGATCCAGGAGTATTCCACCTGCCACAGAACAGCTGAGCTCATGCACCGCAACTACTGAGCCAGTGCTCTAGAGCCGGGAGCCACAACTACTACATGCAGGCACCACAGCTACTGCAGCCTGCACACCTAGAGCCCATGCTCTGCAACAAGAGGAGAACAGCTCTCCACAACTGGAGAACGCCCTCTCAAAGCAACGAAGACACAGCGGGGCCATACAGAAATGAATACATCTTTTAAAAAAATATGGGGCAACCTCTACTCAGTTTTTTATTATTATTTTCAATTAAACTAAAATAACTCATGTCAGACATAATTTGGGGTGGTGTGTTCTGGTCCCCTTGATATCTGTGTACACCAATTTGCTTGCACATTCATCTACTGAAGGATATCCTGATTTCTTCAAGTTTGTAGCCATCGTGAATAGAACTGCTGTGCAAAACTGCATCCTCGTTTGCATTTGAACGTAGAATTTCAGAGCAACTGTGTAAATACTGAAAGCATGATTTCTGGATCCCAAGATGAGACCTGTTGTGCTTTGGGGAAAACTGCCAGACTGTCTCTCTTGGGGGCTGTACATGCATTCCACCAGCAATGAGGAATTGCTGCTGTTCCTCACCCTCCAGCAATTAGTATTATCTTATATTTGGAGTTTAGCAGTCCTATGAGGTGTGGTGTGATATATCATGATTTTAATTGTAATTCCCTGATTGTACATAATGGTGAGCCTGTGTGCTATTTATTTTTAAGCACCAAGGAAATTCTGACATGTGTTGCAAAGTGAGTAAAGTTTGCAGTCATATGCCAAGTGAAACAAGCTAAACAGAAATGGACAAATAATCTATGATTCCACTGTGAGATGTCCAGATAAGTCCACTGCAAACACAAAGTAGAATAAGACTGCCAGAGGATACGGGGAGTTGGACCTGTTGGGCTTGAACAGGGCCAGTGGCCATGCATGGTGATGGTGGTGGTCAGTCAGTCAGTTCAGTCGCTCTGTCGAGTCTGACTCTGCGACCCCATGAATCGCAGCACGCCAGGCCTGCCTGTCCATGACCAACTCCTGGAGTTTACCCAAAGTATGTCCACTGAGTCGGTAATGCCATCTAACCATCTCACCCTCTGTCGTCCCCTTTTCCTCTAGCCTTCAATCTTTCCCAACATCAGGGTCTTTGCAAATGAGTCAGCTCTTCGCATCAGGTGGCCAAAATATTGGAATTTCAGCTTCAGCATCAGTCCTTCCAATGAACATCCAGGACTGATTTCCTTTAGGATGGACTGGTTGGATCTCCTTGCAGTCCAACGGACTCTCAAGAGTCTTCTCCAACACCACAGTTTAAAAGCATCAGTTTTTCTGCAATCAGCATGAGACACAGGACACAGCCAGCAGCAACACCTTCTCACACATATTTCCAATCAGTGCCTGTCAACCTTCTACACCCTTGGTTTCTCTCCTTTGGGTCTGAGAGCTCAAGGCCTCATGAAATTGAGGTGTTCTCCTTCTCAGAAAATGGAACCTAGCACACAGCCCCATGCCTCATTCTGCCAGCCAAGGCTATCAGCTCCTCTTACTGAAGAGCCATGTGTCACACGTGTCCTATAGAAGTCCTCAAATTAACAACAATGCCAACGAGAAGACCTAGGGTGGGGGAGGGCTGAGCTTCATGAAATTATCACCAGATGCGCCAGGCTGCCAGCTGCTAAGGTGTGCGGCATCAACTTCCCACTGGCCTGACATCTTGGCGGTCATGTCCTCACACTGGTGACAAGAGGGAGGGACACTCTGGCAACATGAGCAGCAGGTATGAGACCTGGCGGGAAAAGTGGAAGTGGACAGAAGGTGGATCCTGCTGCAAGAGCAGATTTTCCGAGTTGCTGTGCTTGGCATGTGCTATGCTTAGTTGCTCAGTCATGTCTGACTCTTTGCGACCTCATGAAATGTAGCCCTCCAGGCTCTTCTATCCATGGGGATTCTCCAGGCAAGAATACTGGAGTAGGGGATCTTCCCAACTCAGGGATCGAACCCACGTCTCCTGCATTGCAGGCAGATTCTTTTACCATCAGAGCCTCCCCAGAAGACAGATTGTAAATGGAGCTGAGAAAAGGTCAGGTTATTTGACCAGAGACCAAGTCCTTGGCCTCTGAAAGCTCTTGAATTTTTACTTGCTTTGCTCTCACTATTGTTTATTGACTTTCCAACAACTTCAGAAGGTTAGGGGGTAGGGAGAGGAAAGCAGTGAATGATCAAGGAGAATTGTAGTCCTACAACTAAACTATGATCCTAAGATATTGTCAGTTATAAAAAGACTTCCACCTCCACAAACCCATCTCAGGAGATATTCAGAGTTTGAACATTGCCCAAGAAATTTTCATTTGCTTCTTTCATATTGCATAATGCATCTTCCTTCATTTTCAGTCTCTAAAATCTAAATTAATGGGGACATCTGCTTCTAGCAAATGCAGTCAGTGTTGTCTTGCCACCACCAGTATGCAATCATAAAACCAAAGAAAGAAAAAGAGGGGTAAAAAAGGACAACACGGTACAGCTTCCAGAGACCAGACCGTTTCCCAAATCACCCCCTTTCCACACCCATCTTGCTTCCTCCCACGTGTCTCAATCTGCTGTCATAATTCAACTGCAAATACACGTGTGTGCTCAGTCGCTTCAGTCATGTCCGACTCAGTGTGTCCCCATGGACTGTAGCCCACCAGGATTCTCTGTCCATGGGATTCTACACGCAACAAAACTGGAGTGGGTTGTCTTGCCCTCCTCCAGGCGATCTTCCTGACCTAGGAATCAAACTTTTATCTCTGGTCTTCTGTGTGTCCTAAGTTGGCAGACGGGTTCGATACCACCAGAGTCCCCTGGGAAGCACCCTACTACAAATATACTTAACAGGAAATGCACTCCAGGCCTGTTTGGACTCTCATCCATCAAAAACCACCAAGATTTGGTCAGAACTGAAAATTTCAAATAATAAAATCTTTGTAAAGACAAACTACACACAAGGAATCTGTATGCCCCCGACCAGTTCAGCCACAAATAACTCCAAAGGGGAGAATCTCACTCTTTCTGGGGAGAGGGGCGCCCCACTCCCAGCCTGATGGTCGTTAGGTCCCCCAACATGGCTTTTGCTCTAGGCCAAAGCTGTCCAGTGAAGTGTACTGTGGACTACAAACTCAAGCTCCATCAGTTCAGTTCAGTTGCTCAGTCGTGTCCAACTCTTTGCGATCCCATGAATCACAGCACGCCAGGCCTCCCTGTTCATCACCATCTCTCGGAGTTCACTCAGACTCACATCCATTGAGTCAGTGATGCCATCCAGCCATCTCATCCTCGGTCGTCCCCTTCTCCTCCTGCCCCAAATCCCTCCCAGCATCAGAGTCTTTTCCAATGAGTCAACTCTTCGCATGAGGTGGCCAAAGTACTGGAGTTTCAGCTT
>SJYT01033633.1:103873-173889 GCA_006410635.1 Cephalophus harveyi
GGCCAGTAGAGTTCGGAAGTGCAAAGGTGAGTCTTCCTTGGCCCAGCACAGACCACAAGGTACTGGCAACCCCACAAAAGAGGAGGAGATGAAGGCAGAGGGAGAAAACGTGGCCAGTTCAGGAAGCAGCAGAAGGTGAGGGTGCCCAGGAGGTCACAGGCCAGCCTGCCGGGGAGCCTCACAGTTCAAGGTGTGAAGCGCTCTTCCCAGGGTCCAGTGGTGATCACACCTGCAGGAAGGTGCACAGCTAAGCAGTAGGGGGTCACTGAAACCCAGTGGCTACTCTGCTCCACCCTTGTTTCTTTTCCATGAAGTTTACAAAATATCCATACATCCTGTACTCCCATGAACCTTGTACAAGACCTTGATCTTAATGCGGCATCTGCATCTTTCCAACCTGCTGTAGGATTTTCTTTACCAATCAAATTGTCCTTTAGTTTTACTTTATGTACTAAGAACTCTCACAATGGGTGATGAGAGAGAAGTATCGTGTCCAACTTGTTAGATATTCCTTAGTATCTTCCAAGTGAGAGTGGTGAAACATGCACCCCAAATTCCTAAAATTCCTCAGAATTGCAAAACAGTACTACCTGGTTAAAGCTAAGGGGCACGGTGGTCCCAGAACCTTGGGGAAGATGTGTTTCAGGTTGATTTAGTGTTGAGCATTGCAAGGCTTGGAGGAATGATTCCGAGTGTCTCATACAGTAGGTCAGGGTGGACCTTGAGAATCTCCAGTTTTAACTACTTCCCAGGTGATGCTAACACGCTGGTCCAGTGATGACACTTTGAGAACCACTGACTTACACAAGGAGAGAGCTTCCACAGAAACTGAAACGGCTCTTTTTGAGACACTTATTCTATTCTATTCTGAGAGCTTCCTCACACGGAAAACCCAGGTGCCAACCTGAAAATTAGCAGACTAGCTCTTCCACAACTAAGGATGTAAAGAAAAAATAATATGGAGATGCATTGGAAGGGAGAGATAGAGTCTAGTCAGGACCCATACTCCTGATGGGTGACCCAGAATTAGGAGGGGACATTACCAACTTGGTATCTTCCCTGGGAGGACATGCTGAACACCTGAGCCCTGGTGACCTAAATGAGGAAGACGAACCCCCATATCTTGATTTGAAACCAGCAGAGCTACGTCTGGAAGAGAGCTGGGGGCTGTGGTAAGCCAAGACCCCATGCTTAATAGGTTAGTGCCAAACTTAATGATGCTGAATGTTGTCAGTAATGATGCTCAATGTAGCCACAGGTCACATGGGAAAGAGAAGTATGTACTAATATTAGGACACATGCCAAAGGGGCAAGGATTTCTTGAAACTCCCACCCTGGGCCCAAGAGTTGGGACAGTGTGGGGTGGGGCCTAAAGGACCTCTTTTTGTAGGCAAAAAGCCTACAGCACCCGGTATTCCGAGGCGGTCTCCCATCCAAGGACTAACTCAGGCCCGACCCTGCTTAGCTTCCGAGAGATCGGGCAAGTTCAGAGCCCTGCGCTGCGCCTCCCTTTGGCTCTGACTTGCTGGTCAGGCCAGCCGGCCGCACCTCTCCACGGGGTGGCGGGCGGGGAGATGTGTATAAGAGACAGTGTGAACCCCTTTACCTTGGGAGTAAGCCTGTCAGGTAAAACACAAGACATCTAGTTAAATTTGGTTTTCAGTGAATAAGTTTTTAGTATAAGTACATCCCAAGTATTGCAGGAGATGGACTTCTACTAAAAAGAAAAAAAAAAACCACAGGTCACATGGGAAAGAGAAGTATGTACTAATATTAGGAAACGTGCCAAAGGGGCAAGGATTTCTTGAAACTCCCCACCCTGGGCCCCAGAGTTGGGAGGGGGTGGGGCGGGGGCTAAAGGACCTCTTTTTGCCTAGCAGTCTCCCATCCAAGGACAAAAGCAGGCCCGACCGTGCTTAGCTTCACGAGATCAGATGAGATCGGGCAAGTTCAGGCTGCTATGGCCAGAGATGAAGATGGCTGCTGCTGGCCGCCCTAAGAGCCCTCCCTTTCGCTCTGACCTGCCGGTCGGGCCAGCCAGCCGCACCTCTCCACGGGGGGCGAGCGCTGGACCGGAGCTGCACGACCCGCGACCCGGACTCCGGCCTGCTGACGCCGTCACGCCCCTGAAGCCCGCCAACCCCCCGCCAGCAACCGCCTGGCAGCGCCTGGGAGCCCGGAGAGCTTCCGGGACCCCCAGCGGCCGGACGGGCGTGCATGTGTGCGGGCCCTGGGGGGAGTGGGCGCCCTCCCACCCTGGGCCTCTCCAGGCCCGGCACCGCTCCCCTCATCCCGTTCGCTGCTCAGGCCAACTCGGCCCGGAAGTGTCTAGCTTCCAGCCCCGCCGCCGCCCGCCCCTAGGCCCCCCCGCGGCCCACAGGCCTCGGAGCCTCCTGCGGGCCTAGGCGCAGCCCAGCTGAGGCCCTGAGCGCCCATCCTGTGCCCGGTGCCCAGACCCACAGGGAGCCACGGAAGCGAGGTCATACTCGGCCCGGAAGTGTCTAGCTTCCAGCCCCGCCGCCGCCCGCCCCTAGGCCCCCCCGCGGCCCACAGGCCTCGGAGCCTCCTGCGGGCCTAGGCGCAGCCCAGCTGAGGCCCTGAGCGCCCATCCTGTGCCCGGTGCCCAGACCCACAGGGAGCCACGGAAGCGAGGTCAGCTGGAGCTCCTCAGCCCCGCCCCTTCGCCCTCCCCAGGCCACACCCCCTTGCCCCCAGGCCGCCCGCCAAGCACACCACCTTCCTGAGAGAGCAGACAAGACACAGGCAGGCACACCGACAGACACACAGACACTCGCACGCACCCACGCCAAGGGAGACAGCCGGCTGATGCAAGCTCCTCAGCCAGAGCCATAGCACCCATGAGAGGCCGGGGCCAGAGGCACGGACCGGCGGCCAGCTGTCGGGAGAGACAGAGGCAGAAAGAGACCAAGCTTCCGAGACAGACTCCAAGACGGCGAGAGGGAGATACAGACAGACAGACACCAGACACACACACAGACACACACGAGTGTGGTCCTTGGAAATACTTCTGGTCGTAGTTGTACGGTTGGGCCCAACTTGTACACGACCCATGGACTGCAGCCCATCAGGATCCTCTGTCCGTGGCCTTTCCCAGGCAAGAATCCTGGAGTGGGTTGCCATTTCCTTGTCCAGGGGATCTTCCCGACCCAGGGATCAAACCCGAGCCTCCTCTAGGTGGATGTCTTCCCAACTGAGGCAGGATCCTGCTAATTCCCTAGTCAAAATACAAAGAAAAGAGCCAGTGTTCTACTAAGCGGAAAGATGATTTCAGAAACGGAAGGTGTCCTTTGTGGGTTTCTTTGAATCTTTATTTCATTTTAGTTTATTTTTACTATTAAGGCCACTTAAACAAGGCAAGGGAGAAACCCCAGAATTGAAAAGCAATTGACTTTTTTAAAGAAACATGTGGGCAGGTTAAGCTATCCTTGTTTTCTATAGGTGGTTCAATGCAAAATGTTTCTTCAACAAATATGACTCTTGTGATCTTTTATTTCAAATCTCCATGATGAATCCCTAAGGCCTCAAGGAAGAAAGGAGTAGAGGGGGAGCAAAAGAAAGCAACCTTTCCCCTGGGTGCCATCTCAACCAGCTGCTTAGTTCCTTCATCTCATGGGTGATGATCTGGGATGATCTGGTTTGTCTGATTCTTGTTTGGGGACCGTTTCTAGTCACAAAGCTATAAACAGTGGTGGGGAAGCCCTTCTTTCCATTCCACATCAGACCCAGTGGACAGTCCAGGCCCTGCCCAGTGCATTGAGTCTGTAGCCACAGAATCACCAGTGATGCTGGGTAACAATGCATATTCCTGGAATCCACTCCATTCGCTACTGACTCTTTGAGGCGGTGGTCTGGAACCTATAACTGGAAGCTTTCTTGATGATTCCAAATCACACAAAAATCTGAGGCCTATGGAAGATCTTCATGTTTCTGGAAGAGTCACACACCTACAGAAGGAACCAAAAGGGCTGCCTGAAATGGTAAAGGTATATGTATTGGACTCAAAGTGGGAAGGTCTCCATCCTTTGCTATGTAAGTAAAGCAATCTTTCTTTGACATGAAAATGGATAATCCTAAAAGTTCACATAGTTCTAGAGCATTGTAAACACCCTAAATTGTAGAAATCTGATGTATGAGTTCCTGGAAAGCAAGAATCTATAGGTCTTGAGATGTCTTAATGCCTTAGATTGTGCCTTGCATATAGTGTGCACATCAACCAAGGAAAGAAAAGAATTGAATCGACAAATATACAAAGAGATCAAAAGTTCTGAGCCAAGTGAAACCTTGAGGCTTCAAAGAACTTTTCTGTCTTTCACACACTCTATAAATATGGAGCACCTACATTGAGCTAGGAGGCATGGAATCAGTTTCTGGAAATAGAATGCTGAGAGAAGGAGACACACAGTTCCTGCTTTCACGGACACCAATCCAGTGATCAATAACAGGCAGATCCTTTGAGAACTTCTATAGGGGCCTCTTCCCTCACCAAAACCTGGGTGTCAGGGAAGGCTTTTCAGAGTCATCACTGAGCTGAGATCCATCGGTTGAACCAACGTAAACCAGAGTGGAGATGCAGGAAGAATTTCAGGCAGGTAAAATAACATCTTGGAAGGCTATGTGACAAGGGAAACTTAGTCCATTCAAGAAATGAAAAATGCCCTATGGGTTGTAACCCAAAGAATGTAGAGGGCATTCCAGTGAAAAGACATCAGAGAAGAAAGTGGGGAGCAAGCAATGAAGGGATTTGGTCGTATATTCAATATGATGGGAAAATACAAGAGCAGTGGGAGCAGGGAGGTGATTGAATTGGATCTGCATTTGAAACAGGTCATCTTGCTCAACATGACTAATTACTGGAGAGACTCAACTCAAAACTCCAAGGAGGGACCACTTCACAGTAGTCCGAATGGCCCTCATTGCAAAGTCTATCCATAACAAATGCTGGAGAGGATGTGGGGCAAAGGGAACTCTCCTCCACTGTTAGTAGGAATGGAAGTTGGTGCAGCAACTATGGAAAAGAGTATGGAGGCTCCTCAAGGAACTAAAACTCGAAGTATCATATTCTTCAGCTGTCACACTCCCAGACATATATCCACCAAAAGTAGAACTCAACAAGATCCATGCACAGTCTGTGCACATATATATATGTGTGTGCATGCGGGAGCATGGGGGCACGTGAGCCCACGCGATCGCCTGTGAGGCTGGGGCTGGTGCTGGGGCTGGAGCTGGTGCAGCCCCTAGGATTGCCTGAGGCAAGCCAAGGGAGCCCCAGACGGAGATGCGAGGGCCGGTCCTCTGGTTTCCTTGAAGTCGAATGCGGAGGGGCTCGCGGGCCGTGTGGAGGCAACCCAGGTCTGCAGCGGGAGTCGCGGCCCCGGCCACCCACTGCCGCCTCCCAGGGAGGGGCTGGCGGTGCAGGGGCCCAAGAATTGGGATGGAGGGCGGCGGCTAAAGGACCTCTTTTTGTAGACAAAAAGCCTACAGCACCCGGTATTCCCAGGAGGTATCCCATCCCAGTACTAATCAGGCCCAACCCTGCTTAGCTTCCGAGATCAGAAGCGATCGAGTGTGTTCAGGCTGCTGTGGCCGGAGACGGAGGCGGCTGCCGCCGGGCGCCCTAAGAGCCCTGCCCTGCACCTACCTTTCGTTCTGACCTGCAGTCGGGGCCAGCCAGTGCACCTCTCCACGGGGGGCGTGCGCTGGACTGGAGCCACAAGACCGGTGACCCAGACTCCGGCCTGCCAACACCGCCACGCCCCCGAACCGCGCCAACCCCTGGCCAGCAACCGCCTGGCCGGGCCCGGGGGCCCAGAGGGCTTCAGGGACCCCAGCGGCTGGCCAGGCCTGCGTGCATGCATTCGGGACCTGGGGGGGTGTGGTGAGGGGTGCGATCTGGGCGCCCTCCCACCCTGTGCCTCTCCAGACCCTGCCCAGCTCGTCGAGCGGGGCCTCCCCCCCATCCCGTTCGCTGCTCAGGCCCACGCGGCCCCGGAGGTGTCTGGCTTCGGGGCCCGCCGCCACCCGCCCCCCGTGGCCCACGGGCCTCGGAGCCTCCTGCGGGCCTAGGCACAGCCCAGCCGGGGCCCTGAGCACCCATCTTGCACGGCACCTGCTCGGTGCCCAGACCCACAGGGAGCCACGGAGGCGCGGTCGACCAGAGCTCCTCAGCCCCACCCCTTCGCCCGCCGTGCCACACCCTCTTGCCCCCGGGCCGCCCACCAAGCACACCACCTTCCCGAGAGAGCAGAGGAGACACAGGCAGGCACACCGACAGACGTACAGACACTCGCACGCACCCACGCCAAGGGAGACAGCCGGCCGGTGCAAGCTCCTCAGCCAGAGCCATAGCACCCATGAGAGGCTGGGGCCAGAGGCACAGACCGGCGGCCGGCTGTCGGGAGAGGCAGAGGCAGAAAGAGACCAAGCTTCTGAGACAAACTCCAAAACAGCGAGAGGGAGATACAGACAGACACCACACACACACACAGACACACACGAGTGTGGTCCTTGGAAATACTTCTGGTCGTAGTTGCTTGGTTGGGCCCAACTTGTAGGCGACCCATGGACTGCGGCGTCAGGCTCCTCTGTCCGTGGCCTTTCCCAGGCGAGAATCCTGGAGTGGGTTGCGATTTCCTTCTCCAGGGGATCTTCCCCACCCAGGGATCAAATCCGAGTCTCCTGCAGGTGGATGCCTTCCCATCTGAGCCAGGATCCTGCTAATTCCCTAGTCAAAATACAAAGAAAAAAGCCAGCGTTCTACTAAGTGGAAAGATGATTTCAGAAACAGAAGGTGTCCTTTGTGGGTATCTTTGAATCTTTATTTCGTTTTAGTTTATTTTTGCTATTAAAGCTTCTTGAACAGGGCAAGGGAGAAAGGCTTCCATGACCCCCAGAAGCCGGCCAGGCATGGGTCCTGGGGGACCTGGGGGGTGGGGTGAGGGGCGTGGAGGTCTCGGTGCCCTCCCACCCTGGCCTCTCCAGGCCTTGCCCATTCCTTTGGCTGCTCAGGGCCACACTATAGTTCTTGTCTTCATTGGACCTTAAGGATACTTGATTTAACAAGGAGAATGGGACCCCTGAAGAAGCATCCATTGGCTCTGTCCCAGCGTGAGACAGAACTGGTTACAGTTTGAAAATGTTTCCATGAAGTGAAACCTGCTAACTGTCAGGAGGAACGTCCACCCGGGTAGCCAGGGCGGTCCAGTTAGGGTCCAGTCAGGGTCCTGGTACGTGTGTAACCCCACCTTGTGCCATGCTCCTCTGTTCCCAGTTTGGGCAGAGCAGTCACACAGTCATCACAAACGGGTCAAATACACATGGACAAAAGTGCAGTAGCAAACTCAGCCATTTTAAAGGGCTAGTGGCTTTTTGTTTTGGTTCTTTGTTTTAAATTCTGTCTTTTTCTCTGTCCTGTAATTTCCAAACATAAATAAAAACTTTAGGAAGGCACCTTCTTGGAGGAAAAATTTCAGACCAAAGAATGTCCGTGGCTTAGCTGCTGGGTGCAGAGACTCTGCCTGCAAACTTCCGGGTCCCGTCCTCTCTGCCCTCGCCCTCGGTGCAGCCAAAGAAGATGCAGCCAGAAGGTAGGTGACAGGTCGGACGGCGTGTGCAGCCCTGGGCTAGAATGTGGATGAGCTGGAATGGCCTGCTTCCCAGGTTACAGGGCTCTTTAGTGCCATTGCATGCCCAAGGGTCAGTGCTCTACAGTGAATCCTAACACCTGTTTATAAACGTTTAACAGTCGCGGTTGTTTTTTTTCAAGTTCTTGTCTGGTTGAATATTAGCATATTCTTGCAACTAATAAAACCGAGACACATGTGTGTTCTCAGAGCATTAGATTGACACCCATGCTTGTAGCGATGTGTGTGTGGCCCGCAACGCTCAAGAGCTCTTTCATAAAATAGTAGGGTCACTCTCAGGCCACACCGGTTGCCCCCAAAGACTCTCCCCACTGGGAGGATGGCCGAGTCCAAATTCAGTGACAGCAGTGTCCACCTTCCTGTCCTCCCCCCGTCCTCACCGTCATCGGTCCCTTGCACACTGTCAGTCAATGGGGTGAATGAAGAAGGTGAGGCCAGGAGAGGTCCTCCCCCGAGTTCGGCCAGGCCGTAAATACACGGCCTGGCAGTTGCCCTTTCACACTCAGCTCTGGTTTGCCCTCTGACAGCCTCTCTGCCAGAGAACGCTGCTAGTTCAGGCTGGGTGCTCAGGGCCACTGTGTCCCCACTTGATGGCAAGATAGACAACCAGACAGCCTGGGCCGGGGTCAGGCTCTGGGGCTCAGGAGATGCCTTGTGCACCGCCCCCCACCCCCCGCACCAGTGTCCCATCTGTGACAGGGGTGTCTCACTGGATGCTTTCTCCACGGTTGGCTGTGCCCACCCCAGAGAGAGTGTGTGCTCACCCCATGGGAACGGGGCCTGGAGGGTCTCTTTGGTGCATTTTTTCCTGTTATTAGCCCTTCCCATGAGTAGATTTATAAGCTTTGCTCTCACAGAGCAAAGTGTATTAGGGGAAATCCTGTGCTAAGCTGGACACTTTGGGTAAGGGGCTTAGGGGGAAGCTGCATCATCTCTTCGCCAGGACTCAATAATACGCTTAACCAGGGGTGGGGGGGGGACCCAGTGTCTCTTTCCTTTTTTAAACAGCATTTTTCTTCCAAGGAGCATGCAGCTTATTTTTACAATTCTTAACTGTAGCTTAGCTGTCAGTCGATTGAAGAGTCTAACTGCTTGCTCTTTTATTTTCCATTCTCCTCTTTATCAATCCAATATTTCCCTGTCAGATGGACATGGTGACGTAGACATTAGAGTTTAGATAAATGAGAAACAATCCTAGAGCGAGGTGTTGGGAATATAATATATTGGAGGTGACCTTTTACAAACCGCGTGAGATAGGCAGGGCATAAACCGTGTCACTGGGTTTTTTCCATGGCTGTTGAAGTCACAGTGCAGCAGGTGTCCGGGGCTCTTAGAATCAGAAGGGCTTGGACAGGTGGCCTGCTCCATCAGCAGCCCCCACTGTCTTCAGCCCTCTCTGGAACCCTGGCCAGAGACTCATCAGATGTGTTCCTGGTGGGCCCAGGGGAAGATGGAAAACGAATTGGGAGCAACGAGTTTCTTCTAGCAGTTTCTGTAGATTTCTTAGTCAACTTGGAGTGGGGGTTGGGGCTGACCCATTGGGCCCTACAGCCTGTGTTGTGACAAGAAAACGTCCGAGGTAGGCTGAGACTGAGTTTCCGCTTTCTTAGATCAGCCCCGTGCTCTGCCCTTCCTGAAGCGGCCTGGGGAGAGTGGCCCAGCCCCCAGGACAGCAGATCACGGGGCTCCAGGCCACCGGTGCCCGGCCTCTGACGCGCAAGTAGCCAGTCCCTCCCCATGTCCCATCTCACAGATCCTGTGAGGGCTGCAAGAGAGGTCCAGCAGCCCTGTGAATCTGGAGGTCTAATGAGAGACTGGCAGCTGCTCACTGGGAGTAGCTGTCCCCATGATGGTGTTTCTGTCATCAAATGTGTCCTTTGCTGCTCTAGTGTGACCACCCTCCCCCCTCCCCCTGGGTGGCAGGGACCCCCACGTGGCAGCCCCCAGGCTCACTCTCTCTGGCTCATCCACCCTCAAGAAGTTTCCCCAGGCCCTAAGTAGGAGTGGGCACTGCTGTGCGTGTGTGTATGTCCTCGTGCCCCTTGTGACATTACGACGAACCACACTTTGCGTTTGCTCGCTTCCTCCTGCACTCGTGGGACCGGGCAGCGTGGTGGGAATGCAGAGGCTGGATTCCGCTACAGTCAGGACTTGCTCCTGCTGAGCTTCGGGGTGAGTACAGGCTGGCCTGGTCCTGCAGGAGCACGGAGTCCATAGCCCGGGAGTGGAGGGTCAGCGGGTCTCCGGAGGTGGGCCCAGGGAGCCCTCAGCAGCAGAGAACGTGATCCTGGCGGCCGCTGCCTCTGGAGTGGTGAGAGCACGGCCGAGGCTTCCTCGCGTCCACGCACACGGGTGTCCCTCCCACAGCGGCGGTGCTGCCGGCCACGCCCTGCGTGCACATTCTAGGAGGGAGCAGGGCCCAGAGAGTCAGGGTTCACCAGGCTGCCCTGCCCTGGGTCTCTCCGTGTGGAGGCCAGCGTTTCACATGGAGGTGCACCGGCATCTGGGGCTCGGCTGCCGCTGAGGGGCCACCCTCCCTTGCAGGTGCCGCTCTGGGTGGGCCTCTGGTGGGTCCGGCCCGGGGGCCCAGCCCTACTCGAGCTGCTCTGAGGGCAGGAGGCTGTCTGCTCTGTCCTGGTCACGTCTCAGCTAGAAAGCTGGATTGGGCTTTTGAGGTTTTTTTACCAGCAGCTTTTAGCTATATGTCAGAATAAAGTCAGCCACAGAGTTCTCTCCTTGATCTGCTTGGTCCTCCACGTTTCTCTGAATTCTCAAAGCAGCTGAAGCCCCGAATGGGGTGGAGGGGGTGTCTGGAGGGGCAGGGGCTCGGGCACCAGCTGCCGTCCCAGGACTGACTCGTCTGTGTGTTTCCAGTTTACCTGCACTAATTCTCCAGATGATTATACAGCGTCCAGTATACGACCAAGACTACATTTTGAACTCGATGCAATCTTTACTCTGTTAATACTTGTTACATGGACCTGAAGATATTTTATTACAGGGTTTTTAATTAGTGAAAAATTCATGAATTCCATAGAGAAAATACTTTAGAATTTAATGTTTCTTATATTTATGTTAACTTATGACTTCATTTCTATTATTACTTACTTTTTCTTGTATATTCTGACTATAAATATCCTTTCAGATCAATTCATGTTCTGATACCGGATTTTAGTCTTTCAAATGAATGTACTGTAGTGCTTGTCTGTATAAATCTTATGAATAAATATAAGGGCTTTTGTAAATGATGCATTTCTTGTAATTATTCTTGTTAAATTAAACCATGAGAGAAGGGATTTTCCTGCGATTGTAAAATCATCATGACACGGTATGCATTATCCTTCCAGAATGTAACCAAGCTCTCCAACAATCACTCTGAGACAAGCAAACTTAATTTCAACCAATTGTTGTTGGATTTTAAGAACTGGCCTAAACTGTACTTTTTCTAGGAAGAAATGCTTTTTGTCTGCAGCATGAAGTGATTTAAAAGTACTGACTGTTAAATGTGAGCTTCTAATGAAATTTGGGCTGAAAGGATGACAAGAAGAAGACTATGAAAATCTCTCCCGTAACCTAGTCTCTGTGGACCTGGATCCCTCCTCTCCGGTGAGACGCTTTGGGGACCAATCGCGATACCCTGCACCCGCTGCGGAGCCATGGAGCTGGACAGTGAAGGTGCCACTTCCCAGACAGCGGAGTGCAGCTCTGACAAAGGCCTTATTTTTATGTAAATCTTTTTACCTCTGTTTGTAAACATGTTTAAAGAATGGACCTAGGTGTACATTTTTAGATTGTGATGACATAGCCGGTCTGGATTGGATAAGTCTCAAATGTAACTTACTTTTTCAGCGGCACATTAAAAAAGCCAGCAAGAGATGTGTTCAGGTCACGGTGAGACATTTATTATGCAGCTGATATCTCGGTAGACACAGACAGTATGTCTCTTTACATGTGGGTTCCACTTTTAATTTACTTGTACAATTCATTGTTATCATTCTCTTTTCCTATTAATCTTTTGTGAACTTCTCAAATATGTGACAAAGTATGTACAGTCTACTTTTGAACTATTTTTATCACAGGATTATTTATTGCTTTCTTTCAATAAAGTACTGAAGCAAAATTTCCCAGGGCCAATAAAGAGTGCGGAGGGTAAGCTGTACTCTCACTGAGAACAGACCAGAGCTGTTAACGGGAGCCCGAGTCATCACACGGACATTGTGTGAAGAGAAATGGACAGATCCAATGGAAAGTCCGGAAGGCGGAAGCGTAGGTGTCCCAGAGGACGACCGATGGTGTGTTTATGCCCTTGGCTCCGGAAACAAGAGGCTCCATCACGTCAGCATCTGCGGGGACAGGGCCCCTCTGCTGCTGAGGCGCAGGCAGCGGGCCGAGGGTGGGAACAAAGTGCAGGTGTCGAGGCTCCCCGTCGGTCCCAGGGCGGGGGAGCCAAAGGCAACCCTGACGCGGATCCGAATGATGCACTAGGGAGTGTGCGTGTGCACACTTGTGTGTGGGAGCTTTTCATGTTATTTTAGTCAACAGTCTATGATTCATATATCCATAGAAACAAGAATGTAGCAAGGGGAGGTGGGAGAGAGATTCAAGAGGGACGGGACATACGTACACCTACGGGTAATTCAGGTTGATGTATGGCAGAAGTCAAGTGATATTGCACTAAATTATCTTTAAGTTAAAAAGAACATAGCAAGGTGGTCAGGAAAGTATGAAGAAAAGATTTCTCATAGAGATTTATCCTCAACTCCATGTACATCTGGGAGCAGGCTGTCCACCATCATTAGACCTTCCCCCAGCGTCAGGCCCTAGGCCAGCATCGGATGTGTCCCCCAGCATCAGGCCCTAGTCCAGAATCAGAATTTCCCCCAGCATCAGGCCGTAATTCAGCATCAGACCTTTTGCCAGAATCAGGCCTTTCCCAAGCATCAGGCTCTCTTCCAGCGTCAGACACTCCCTCAGCATCAGGCCCTAGTCGAGCATCAGACGCTCCCCCAGCATCAGACCTTAGTCCAGCATCAGGCCTTACTCCAGTGTCAGACCCTCCCACAGCATCAGGGCCTCCCCCAGCATCAGACCCTCACCGAGTATCAGACCCTAGTTGAGCATGAGACCCTCCCCCAGCGTCAGGCCCTAGTCAGCAACAGGCCCTCGTCCAGCATCAGACCGTAGTCCAGCATCAGACATTCCCCCAGCGTCAGACCCTCCCCCACCCTCCAACCCTTCCCCAGTATCAGGCCCCCCACCTCCAGTATGAGGTGTGGCAGCCCCACTTGTCTGATGCTCCTGAATACATGCAGCCAGCCCCAGAGCAGCAGGACAATAGCTCTTGCAGGAGGTGCATCTTTAGGAATCACCTGCAGAGCAGCAGCAGCTGGGGTTTGGCCAGGCCAAGGAGAGGCAAAGAAGAGGCACTGGAGGCTGTGGGCACGTTCCCCAGCTCTGCTTCCTCCCCGTGTGGGCTTTGCTCTCCTGCTCCCACGGCGGTGTCCTTCCAGATTCAAGGTCTCCTTGACATCTCAAGCCTAAGTCCTGAGTCGCGTCCCAGTCCAGCGTGGCAGAGGGCTGGGAACACCCAAGCTCAAGGGCTGAAAGGATCCCAGGGGGAGAGCCGGGCCCCAGCGGGTGGCAGGGCAGGGGATGAGGGTGGCCGCCCACAGAGGGCCCCGCAGCAGCACTGGAAGGAGAGCAGTGATGCCTTAGCTCACACGGGGACGCTGCCCGGCCTGGCACTCAGAGATGTTACCGCCAGCAGCTCTGGGGACGCAGGAAGCCCGGTGAGCGACACCATGCCACCTGGGCCGTGTGGGTGGGCACTGCTGACCATGGCCTCGGTTTTCATTCCAGTTCCAACTGTCCCTTCAAGGGCTGACGGGCTCCTCTTCCCAATGGCACAGTTATTTTCTTTATGCGGGTGAACGCATCCCTGCTTGTTTCTGTTGGTGCTGTTGTCGCTCATCCTGCGTTTTTGTCTTTACAACCTGTGCTTGCTGCTCTTCCGGTTGAACTTAGGAGCAGCCCTGATTTTCTGCATTTCTAGTTGTCAGCGTTCACTGGGGCTTTCCAGGTGGTGCTAGGGGTAAAGATCCTGCCTGCCAATGCAACAGATAACGAGAGATGTGGGTTCGATCCCTGGGTCGAGAAGATGCCCTGGAGGAGGGCATGGCAACCCACTCCAGTATTCTTGCCTGGAGAATCCCATGGACACAGAAGCTAGTGGGCTACAGTCCCTGGGGTCGCAAAGAGTCAGACACGACTGAAGCAGGGTAGCACACGCTCAGGTTTTAGTTCAGTCGCTCAGTTGTGTCCGACTCTTTGCCACTCCGTGGACTGCAGCACTCCAGGCTTTCCTGTCCTTCACTGTCTCCTAGAGTCTGCTCCAACTCATGTCGATTGCATCTTTGTGCCATAGAACCGTCTCATTCCTGCTGCATCCACCAGAGAGGTGGCTGGGGCTCGGGAAAGTGCCTGGGCCCGCTGCGTGGGTGGGAACCTGCCCTCACCACTCCCTGACCGCGTGACCGGCCCTGTGTCCTCCTCTGTAAATCGGGAGGGGGCAGCACCTGCTTGGTAAGGGGCACACACAGCATCTGGTATATAATCAATGCACCGTCCATCTCGGCGTTGTATTTATTAATAATAGGGACAGCATTTAATCACCTGCTCCTTGTCCTCTCTTGCCACTTAACTGTGCTCCAGACCACATCTGCTCTACTTCCCCCTGTGAATCCACACCCAGCAAAAATCAGACTCACATATTTGTGGCTGAAGAGGCAGGAACATACCCTGCCTAGGGGGAAAGATCCTGCCTGCCAATGCAACAGATAACGAGAGATGTGGGTTCAATCCCTGGGTCCTCAAGGAGAGGAAGCCAAGTGAGATGAGGGCCTCATGATAACCTTGTGTGATGAGGGGACCCCAGGAGGACCTGTGTGGCTGTGGGGTGGGGTGGGGGGGCATGGGCAGAACCCATGATGAGCTCCTGGGGAAGGTGGCAGGAAGGAGGGCGGGCTGTTCATTGTGGGGTGTCCACAGATTGTACTTCACCCCTCACTGATGAGCACTTAGACCGTTTCCAAACACGTGTCACTGTTAGGAGGAAACAATCATTGCCCAGCTCCTACTCAATCAAATTCGTAGAATATGTTTCTAGTATTGGAGTACAATCATCTGCTGTATTCGTTCCATGCTCTGTTCATCCACCCATCCAGTCAGCCATCTTTTCATCCATCCATCCACTCACTAATCAATCCATCCATCCATCCACCCATCCACTCACTAACTCATCCGATCATCTCAGACCCACTGAGAAGACAGATGCCTCCTCCGCTCCTGCTCCCAGGAGGACCCCCAGCGTGAGTGACAGGAGCCTCGTGGGGACAACGGGGGAGACATAGAAGGGACATGCCTGCAGGCCCTCCTCCCTCTGAACTGTGAAGCACCCACCTGGTCCTAACGCCTCCTGGTGGGGGTGTTCAGGCCAGCCCTTTTCCTTCTTGAGGAATAAGCAGCTGATGGACGACTTGATGCCCATCTTCTTCGGGGCTTTGTGCAGCGAGTCCTGCCTGCTGGTGCTGCTGCTGGGGTTGTTCTCGGGGATGTCCTCAGAGCCTGTCGAGCTTTGGGGAGAGAAAATGACCTTTAAATGGCAACCTCGTGCAAACACACCCCTCCACAAGAGCTACCGAGAGAAACGGGCACCCAGCAACACCCGCGCCTCCACCTCACAGCAGACAGTGGAGTCTCCTTCACCAAACATGCTCTACACGAGCAATGCAGGCTCCTGGACACAGACAACCACCCTGGGAAGCTGAGATTCTCTGCCTTGAGCTCTCCCCCGAGGAGGGCTTCACTCCAGGCCAGCCGGTGCAGAGGGCGCCCCGACCCTCCCTCGGGGTCGCTGCTCGGCAGGTGACGACGCTCCAGGAGAAGCCGAGCTCCCCTGCTCTGGGCGGTTTCCCCCACCTCCCGCAGGGTGACCGTCCCTGGCCGAGGCAGGAGAGCGACGGTCACCATGCAGGGCTGCTGGTCAAGTGACCACACGTGCCCTCCATTGAGTGCTGCCTGGCTCAGGACCGGAGCCCAGGTGGTGGTCAGAATGAGGACAGTGTCAGTCACAGGAGGGGACACAGTCTCCTGAGAGGAGACCCCTGAGGAAAAAGGGAGGGACCCTCAAGAGCGAATCCAAGAGGCATGGCGCCGTCACTGTCAGGAACGTGCCCCAGGCCGGGCAGACCTCTATCAAGAGCAGGAAGAAAGCTCCCACAGGAGTCTATCTGTAGAGAAGGACATTTTCTAAAATCACTGAGGTCACTGAGCTCTTCTTCCCCAGCACCTGAAGTTCACCGCTAAACACAGGCACTGAACCCAATGGTATTCCTTTAAAATCATCCTTGCAACTCTTTCAAGACAAGAGGTGCACGGCTCCTGAAACTGATGACGCACACACAGGCCACTTACTTGTGGGCATCCCTGATATCCTCGTGGGTGGCTGTGCGCAGCGACCCCGTGAGCAGGCGGTTCAGCCGAAGGGACCGCGGCGAGGCAGGAGTCGAGGTGTCACATTGGATAGCAGTCTCGTCATCTTCTACCTCTTCCTGTAAACCTGGCACCTGAGGGAGTGAGGTAAGTGTAACATTGGCTAACAATAGACTGTTTTGAAAATGGCAATCACACAGGCCTTACATTATACCCAGAAACTTATTTGAAAATCTATTAGCTATGCTTTCCCACAATTACAAAAAAAACCCCTTGTTCTAGCTTAATGCCACCCGAAAGGACTGTCTTGTTCAAGAGAAGCGGGGCTATGGGGCAGTGAGAGCATCTGACTGAGTGCAGAGACCCTGGACGGGAGCCTCCCTGCAGCCATGATCCGCCCTCCCTGGAATCCAGCGACCAGATGGCCCTGCTGGGCAGGACACAGAGCGAAGCTGGCCCCATGAACCCTGCATGGCATGAACTGCCCTGATGAAAGGACTGTGCTCATCGCCAGATGCTGCTCAGAAGCACCACAGCTAGAGTAAGAAACCTCTCAGCAAAGCCGTCCAGACCTTTGTTTGAAGGAGAAAAAGATACAGCTTGTGCCACCACCCAAGATCATTTGTAGAGATGATGCAGGTTACTGGAACCCATGACAACAAGAGAAACACAGAAAAGGTACCTAAACCCTCCACGCGAACACCATGCGCCTGGAACCTATTTCTCGGTACCATACAGACTGGGGGCTACCCACTCAAGTACTTTCACGCACTTTGAGTGTCATTCGCTCAGAGTGGTTTCCATAAAGCACCCCCAGGTCTTCACTAAGAGAGGATCTTGTATCACCCTAGAGGGGTGGGAGGTTCAAAAGGGAGGAGATATATGGGTACCTATGGCTGATTCATGTTGAGGTTTGACAGAAAAGAAAATTCTGTAAAGCAATTATCTTTCAATTAACAAATAAACTAATGGAAAATGCAAAAAGAAGGTGATGTCTCCTCGACTCCCAGCTTTTCTGCTGGTCCTGGGTGTGAGGACAGGAAGGACAGTGTAGGGAACAGATTAACCCCTCAGGGTCCAGACAGGTCTCACTGATACATCTGGGTGTGTGGTTAAGCCAGGGGAAGTTTTAGGAGACATGCATGGCATGTATTTTTATAAACAATGAGTGCATTGTTTTAACCAACTCACCTGTGCCTTTTCAGTGGGATTCTGTAAAGAATCCTGATCCCGTGCAGCTCCACAGGAGCTTGGTGACAACAAAGTGAGTTAGTGCAAAATACAGCTGAACTCGTTTAACAGCAGCTGGATAAACTGGGCACCCTCCCCTGAGCTCTAACGAGAACCCTCAGACAACAGAAGGCTACAAAGGCTAGAAATTATCCACATGGAACTGAACAGGGATCGATCTCAAATTCAAGCTAAAATAAGCATTTCTAAAAATCAGAAAACAACGAACAGAGCAGGGAAGTGACACACCTGGGCTGACTATGGACTCAGTGGAGACAAACACCTGCCTCAAGGTCAGGGACCACGGCAGCCCCTTACCCCGGGCCTCCTCCTGAGGAAGGCCTCTGGGTCCGCAGCCTGGCCGCCCTCCCCCAGGATGGGATCCGCCCCACTGGCGCCCACGTGGTCAGGATGGGCAGCGCCGTGTCCACTTAACAGGAGGGCAAAGCAGGCCACAGAGCGGGCAAGCGGCACACCCAGGTCACCAACCCCAGGGGGACGACGCTGCTCTGCTGTGCCCAGCAGAAGGGCTCCCGGGCACTGAGCTGCCTGAACTGGAGCGCGGCCGCCCCAGTCCTGTGGGAAGGCCCAGGAGTGCTCGGTCAGCGGGCTGGGAGCAGGAGAGGGACAAGGAAGGCCAGCCCTTGGGGCACTGGACTCCAACAACAGGGGCTCATCCAAGTGACCCGAGGGGAGAGGCAGCGAGCTCCCTCCTGATGCTCCCTCCATCAGGGATGCCGTGATGGACACGAGAGCCTCTGGAGGAAAGCGGGCTGGACGGCACCACGGTCAAGTGTCCAGGCTCTGATCAGACCAGTCCGCACCACGCTGCTGGGTGTGAGAGCCTGGGCAGGGTGCCCGGCCTCGCTAAGCCTCAGTGTCTATGTCTGCTGAATGGGCACAGCAGCAGCCTGGACTTCACCTGGGGATGAGATGACAGACTCGGAAAGCACGTGCCCGGCACAGAGTCTCCTGCACACGGCTACCCACCATCATTAAATTGGCTTCCCGCAAATCTAACATCTATGGCTCTGATTCAGTCATTTCTTATAAGAAAACACTAAGTGGAAATTCCATGGTGGTCCAGAGGTTAAGACTTGGCACGTTCACTGCCGGGACACTGGTCTGATCCCTGGTTGGGGAACTAAGATCCCATAAGCTGTGCAGCATGGCCAAAAAAATAAGGAAAGAAAATTTTAAAAATAATAAATAATACTATGTCTATTATAGACAAGCACGAGATGATCAGAAGGCAAACAAGTGGGAGAAAGGCAAACTGTTACAACTGTCCCAACGAATGACCTATTTCCAAGAGAACCATCAGCACATTTTACGAATGACCTACTTCCAACAGAACCATCACCACGTTTTAAGTGGTGGGTGAGTTTTATTACTTCCATTAAAACGTCGATTATTCACCAGGACATAACCACACAGTGTTCATTCACGTTCAACAATAAGGACTCTTTAATACTTCACAGAGAAACAAAGGCCTGGTAAATTACTAAATCGTTTACCTTTCGACGCTGCTTCCTTAAATCACTAGGCTGATAGATGCATGCAAAGAAATGAAGAGAAACCAGATTTATTGCGACTTTGAAGCTAAAATTTCAAGCATCAGTATAGGCAAATATAGGAAAGCAAAAATGATGGCAAACATGTAAGTGACATGAAGATTTAGAGAACACGTGACTGGAAACAGAACATTTTTTTGACCACAGAAGTTAAATAAGCTATTCAAGATTTACTAGAAAAACACTATAAATTATTACTCAGGAAGATACAATTCTATTACAACATCATGATTTATTAAAGCACAGCATTCTGTACAACAAAGGGCCTTAACAGTGGTCTATTTCTCTGTAAGTTAGTTTCTCTTAATAAAAAACATGTTATATTTTAAATTAATAATTTAACTGATGAGGAAGTTACCATAATACCTATTTTAACATTGAACAAATCTAACCACCTATTGGACATTCATGTAAAATCCTGACATAGAATTTGATTTCAAACTTCTCAGAATAAATTCATTAAAGCAAGTTCCCTGTGAAAACATGTAAGAATGAAAGCCAGCATAATAGCAGGTGCAGTCTTTACATTTTATTAACCGTAAAAGATACTTTTCTAAAGAGTCTAATAGAGACATTAACTGTGCAAAACCTGATGAGATTTGCAGTCTTAAATACAAGCACCAACACAGAAAGGAGATTGTGTCAGTTCAGTTCAGATCAGTTCAGTTCAGTCACTCAGTCGTGTCCGACTCTTTGCGACCCCATGAATCGCAGCACGCCAGGCCTTCCCATCCATCACCAACTCTCGGAGTTCAACCAAACTCACTTCCATCGAGTTGGTGATGCCATCCAGCCATCTCATCCTCTGTCGTCCCCTTCTCCTCTTGCCCCCAATCCCTCCCAGCATCAGAGTCTTTTCCAATGAGTCAACTCTTCACATGAGGTGGCCAGAGTACTGGAGTTTCAGCTTTAGCGTCAGTCCTTCCAATGAACACCCAGGACTGATCTCCTTTAGGATGGACTGGTTGCACCTCATTGCAGTCCAAGGGACTCACTCTCAAGAGTCTTCTCCAACACCACAGCTCAAAAGCATCAATTCTTCGCCGCTCAGCTTTCTTCACAGTCCAACTTTCATATCCATACATGACAACTGGAAAAACCATCACCTTGACTAGACGGACCTCTGTTGGCAACGTAATCTCTCTGCTTTTTAATACGCTATCTAGGTTGGTCATCACTTTCCTTCCAAGGAGTAAGCGTCTTTTAATTTCATGGCTGCATTCACAATCTGCAGTGATTTTGGAGCCCAAAAAAATGAAGTCTGACACTGTTTCCACTGTTTTCCCATCTATTTCCCATGAAGTGATGGGACCAGATGCCATGATCTTCGTTTTCTGAATGGTGAGCTTTAAGCCAACTTCTTCACTCTCCTCTTTCACTTTCATCAAGAGGCTTTCTAGTTCCTCTTCACTTTCTGCCATAAGGGTGGTGTCATCAGCATATCTAAAACTCCATTAAATATACACTTAAGAGAATCATTTCTTTATGTCAGCACAATTTCATTTATGAATTACACATGATATGCAGTTGAGGATCCATCTACATTATGCTTGTAACTGCGTGCTGCTGCTGCTAAGTTGCTTCAGTTGTGCCGACTATGTGCGACCCCATGGACTGCAGCCTACCAGGCTCCTCTGTCCACGGGATTTTCCAGGCAAGAGTACTGGAGTGGGTTGCCATTGCCTTCTCCTGCCACATTCCATTTAGAGCACTTCTGTTACTCTGAGTTCTCAAGCCATAGGTTTTTATTATATCAAGTTTTAAAAGTTAGTAACAACTGCTGGTATCCAACAACCTTCTCTCCTAAAACCAGAAATAATCCTGTTTCCCACTTTATATTTTTGTCAACTTCTGTGCTATAGAAGAAACTAGCAAATTCAATGGATTTTCTTGAATACCAGCCTTGTTTAGCTCTTTAATTACTGTACTATTTTCTGAAGCTGAAGTTGGGAACAACTGCATGTAAATTCGATGAATCAAGTGCCATCTTCAAGTGATCATCACACTTATCTCTGTTTATAGAACTCTATAATTGTCTTTTATTTTTTGGTTTTATTTCCCATATAAATGTGTCTGAATTTGTGTATACATGTGCACACAAAAGATCTTCTTTATCATTAGAATTCTGTAATTAATTTGAAAAAGTAATTGACATGGCACTTTTAAGTACCATAGATTAATTGGAAATTAATTATTTGTTAATAATGTAAATAGTAATACTAATATTTATGGTGTCCCCACTATATACCAGACTTTATTCTAAGTACTTTAATATCATTATATCATTTAATCCTAATAACAATATTATGAGGACTATACTATTATGATCCTCAATATATGGATGCAGAAACTAAGGATCAAAAAATTTAAAGAACTTTCTAAAATCACACAACTAGTGAGAGATTGGAGCTGTGATTCCAACCCAACTGTACCAGTCTTCTAGACAAAGGCCTTTGTTCAACTGTGTCAAGTTGAAAAAAATGATAAACTGGTTAGGTGCAGAAAAGAATATGATTGGATGAGAAAATTTGAATTGAGTTATGAAAATTTGAATTGAGTTATGAAAAATGTCAAAAGTTGGTACTTAGGTAGAAAGCAATCATTTCTTGTCTAACTATTCCTAGGCTTTTCCTAGGGCATCACTAGATTTAAAGCTGTCTTGAGATGCTTTTTCTAAGAAATCTTCCATATTTAAGTTTCTGATCAACATAGTATGTTTACAGCATTGTGTAATCAGTAGAAGTATAGAGTATGAGTTGTTCTAATCATACTATCATGTAAACAAGTGGTGTCAACTGTTTTGACCCAGAGTTACAGAAAATACTATCTTTTAGAGCCCTGATAACATGTACACAAGTTACTTGAGTGATTTTCCCAAATGAAATAGAATCTATCACATGACATTTAATTAGGTGTATTTCTTTTCTTTCTCCATGCGGGGTTTCTTCTTGGTGGGGTGGGCAGTGCTGGCTCTTGTTGCTGCGCGTCGGCTTTCTCTAGCTGCAGCGAGTGAGAGCTACTCTAGGTGCCAGGTGTGGGCTTCCCATTGCAGTGGCTTCTCTTGTTACAGAACATGGACGCAAGGGCATGCAGGCTTTAGTAGCTGTGGTGCACGGCCTTAGTTGCCCCATAGCATGTGAAATCTTCCTGAACCAGGGATCAAACCCATGATCCTGCATTGGCAGGCAGATGCTTAAGCAATGGACCACCAGGGAAGTCCTCCATCCTGTTTTGGATGTGGGGGTCTCACTCCCATTATACTTCCTTCCTAGAGGAAAGTATCTATGCCATCAATCTGTGATGGCAGTAATATTCATCTTAAAGATTTTGGTCAGAGTAGTTAAACAGAAAGAAATTTTTGATGAAAGTAGATATGTAAAAAGAGACATTAAAAATGGTTGTGTGTTAAGTTGCTTCAGTCATGTCCGACTCTTTGCAACCCTATGGACCATAGCGTACCTGGCTCTTCTGTCCGTGGGGTTCTCCAGGCAAGAAACTGAGTGGGTAGCCATTCTATTCTCCAGAGGATCTTCCTGACCCAGGGATCAAACCTGAGTCTCTTACGTGTCTCCTGTATTGGCAGGTGGGTTCTTTACCACTCGCCACACCTGGAAAGCCCTAAAAATGCTTAGCTGCTCCGTATTGATTTGGCAGTAAATTATCTAGAAGGAATTTTCTCAGTAGTCACTGGTCTTGAGTTTATTACAACCTAGTTAATCCAAGTTTTATGTAAACAACTTAATGAGAAAATACAGTCATACAAAGCAACTTGTTGATGGAATTCTTTTTAAGCTCATTATTGTAAGCCATAGAAACAGGGTGGTTTTGCATTTTTGTCTAAGCTATAAGCTAAGTTGCTCATATTTGTAACTGAGTATATAGGTTACCCATACTGATTTTGCCCTATATTGGTGCTTAACTGTAGAATTATTGCAAAAGAGACTTGGCCATATCTCTTAGAGAAAGTGTGTGTGTGTGTGTGTGTGCGTGTGCATGCATGCACGCACGTGCAAATGCTCATCCCCAGAATGGACCCAGTAAACAACCCCATGACACTTAGAGGATGGGGATGTTATCTGTGGAGATCATGTGTTTATGCAGAAAGGAGTCAAACAGCACCATGTACTGTTTGAATGTCAGCTTCTCTCTCCTATAACTGTATCATTCATACAAAAATCAGAGGGAGCATTTTCCCTAATCACCCCATGGTTGATGATTGAAAGTTGCCCTTAAAAAGGTATCTAGAGGCTGCAAGAAACTAGGAATCAATAGAAAAATCATCCCACTCTTAAAACATTGTTTTTTTTCTTAGCTTTTCTAATAAAGAGGTACCTCAAGTTGTTTACCCCTCTTGTATATTGAGTCAGAATATAGAATATGGTATATACTATTGATGCCTCACTCACAGTTAGGGTAGTTTCATCACTTTTCTTGGGATAAAAAAGAAATAGAAATAACACGGAGTCTCAGTGTTATGGACTGAATGTTCATATGTTAAAATTCATATGTTGAAGCCCTAACCCAATTTTATGGTATTTGGAGGTGGGGCCTTTGAGAGATAATTGGGTTTAAATGATGTCATGGGGTGGGATTCCCCACGATGGGATCAGTATCCTTGTAAGAAGAGGAATAGCAACCAGAGCTCTCTTTCTTCTATGTGAGGATACAAAGAGAAGACAGTAATCTGCAAGCCAGGAAGAGACCTCTCAGCAGGAACTCAATCTGCCAAAGGCTTGATCTTGGACTTTCCAGTTTTCAGAACTAAGAGATAGCCATCTGTTGTTTAAGTTACTCAGTTTATAAAATTTTGTGACAATAGTTCAAGGTAAGACACTTAATTACATATTATTTCTCTAAAGATTAACTTCTCAACAATCTCATACATCATAGCACAATTGAGAAACAGAAAGAATTTTTAATAAAAAGAAAAGACCATTAAAATTTCCTACTACAGCAACCATTCCTCCCTGCCGGGGGAAAAAAAAAAAGATGCTAAAAGCTCACCAGGCATATAGAGCTCTGCTGGTTGCAAGGGGGTCAGCAGACACATGCAACAGCTGACAGCATGAGAACAAAGAGGAGCCCAAAACACTAGAGATAGAGACAGCTATTTTGTTTTCTTAAAAATTGAAATATAATTGGCATATAACATTGTATAAGTTTAAAGTATGCAGTGTGTTGCGTGTTGACTGTATACATTTCAGTATGATTCCCAGGCAGTGCAGTTGGTAAAGAATCCGCCTGCCAAGAGACGCAAGAGATGTGGGTTCAATCCCTGGGTTGGGAAGATGCCTGGAGAAGGAAGTGGCAACCCACTCCAGTATTCTTGCCTGGAGAATCCCACAGACAGAGGAGCCTGGTGGGCTACAGTCCAAGGGGTTGCAAAGAGTCAGACACAACTTGTGACTGACGAGTCAGTCAGTGACTGAGCCTGAGCATGTACTATCAAGAGACAGAAATAACACCTCTATCAAGTTCTATAATTATCATTTCTTTTTTGTGGTGGGAACAATTAAGATCTCTGAAGTTTATAATACAGCATTGTTGACTACAATTACTAAGCTGTGCATTAGCTCTCCATGACTTATTTATCTACCAATTCCCAGTTTATACACTTAAATAACATATCCCCAATCCCTTCACTGCCCCCACACCATTTTACTCTATGTTTTTACCATTTCAGCTTTTTAAAATTCCACATATAATTGGTATCACACAGTATTTGTCTGACTTAACTCACTTAGCATAATGATCTCAAGGTCCATTCATGTTGTTGAAAATGGCAGGATTTCCTTCTTTCTCATGGCTGAATAATATTCCATGGTATATGTGTGTGTGTGTGTATATACATATGTATATATTACATCTTCCTCATCTTTTCATCTGTTGATGGACTTCCCTTGTAGCTCAGTTGGTAAAGAATCTCCCTGGATCAGGAAGATCCCTTGGAGAAGGAAAGGGCAACCCACTCCAATATTCTTGCCTGGAGAATCCCATGGACAGAGGAGCCTGGCAGGCTATAGTCCATGGGGTCACAAGAGTTGAACATGACTTAGTGACTAAACCACCAAACCAACTACCAAACATAAGAGTGAATTTATCTCTTTGAACTTCTGTTTCACATCCTTGGGCTACATACCTAGAAGGGAAATGGCTGGATCATATGGTAGTTCTACTTTTAACTTTTTGAGAAACCTTCATACTGTTTTTCATAGTGGTTGAACCAAATCACATGCCCACCAACAATTATATAATTCCCTTATCCCTACATCCTCACCAACATTTGTTATCTCTTATCTTCTTGATGATAGCCATTCTAACAGGTGTGATATAATGTCTCATTCTCATTTTTAAATTTTTTTAATTGGAGGAAAATTGCTTTACAACATTGTGTTTCTGCCATACAACATGTGAATCAGTCATAATTATATATATAGCATATATAATTATATTATTAAATTATGATTTATAATAATAGTTGTCTCTGTCTCTAGTGTTTTTTGGCTCTTCTTTGTTCTCATATCCCCTCCCTCCCATTCCCCCACCCAACTCCTCTAGGTCTTCAGAGACCACCAGGCTGGGCTCCCTGTGTTATATGGCAGCTTCCAACTAGTTACCTATTGTACATGTAATAGTGTATATGTGTCAATGCCAGTTTCTCAGTTTGTCCCACCCTCTCCTTCCACTGCTGTGTCCACAAATCTGTTCTCTATATCAGCATCTCCATTCCTTCCCTGTAAATAGGTTCATCAGTACCATTTTTCTAGATTCCATATATATGTATTAATATATGATATTTGTTTTTCTCTTCTTGACTTAACTTCACTTTGTATAACAGGCTCTAAGTTCATTCACCTCATGACAGCTGACTCAAATTCATTCCTTTTTATGGCTGTATCTATCTTTTCATGAATCTGTTGGTCATTTGGATGTCTTCTTTTGAAAAATGTCTACTTAGTTCCTCTGACCATTTTTTAAATTGAATTGTTTGCTTTTTTGTTATTGAGTCACACAAGCTCTTTATATATCTTGTATATTAAGCCTTTATTCAATATATGGTTTACAATTATTTTCTCCTATTCCATAGTCTCCTTTTCATTTTGCCAATTGTTTCTTTTGCTGTGCAGAAGCTTTTTAGTTTGATGTAGTCCAACTTGTGGATTTTTTTGTTGCTTGTGATATTTCCCAGTTTAATATCAAAAATTTGTCCTATATTTTCTTCTAGGAGTTTTATGATATTGGGCCTATGTTCAAGCCTTTAATCCATTTTAAGTTAGTTTTAATGAGTTGTGTAAGACAGGGATCCAATTTCGTTTTTCTGCATGTTTTATCCAGTTGTATCAGCACTATTTGTTGAAGGAATTGTCCTTTCCCCATTGAGTACTCCTGACATCCCTGTCAAATATTAGTTGTCCATATAGATGGGGACTTATTTATGGGTTCTCTATTCTGTTTTATTTGCCTATATATCAATTTTTATGCAAATACCATGCTGTTTTAACTACTATAACTTTGAGGTATGGTTTGAAGGTTTTTTTTTTTTTTTGGATTTCTTTGGAAGGAATGATGCTAAAGCTGAAACTCCAGTACTTTGGCCACCTCATGTGAAGAGTTGACTCATTGGAAAAGACTCTGATGCTGGGAGGGATTGGGGGCAGGAGGAGAAGGGGACGACCAAGGATGAGATGGCTGGACGGCATCACAGACTCGATGGACGTGAATCTGAGTGAACTCTGAGAGATGGTAATAAACAGGGAGGCCTGGCATGCTGTGATTCATGGGATCGCAAAGAGTCGGCCACAACTGAGCGACTGAACTGAACTGAACTGAATGACTATTTTAACAATATTAACTCTTTCAACCTAAGAACATAGAATATCTTTTCCTTTATTCATGAGAGAGACTATTTTATGAAGCAGGACAATCTAGGCCACTCAGCAAAGAGAAAAACTTCCTTGCACACTTCAATAGTGATTTTGGACATCACTCTGTTATAGCAGAGGATATAATTTTTTAAAGATAATCTTTAGCTATCAATAAAACGTGTTTTATCTAACTTGCTTAAGAAAGCAATGGAATGTCTAACTATTTTTAGAAGATCATTCAAACCATATTTTGAAAAGATACCTGTGCCCCAATGTTCATGCTGCTGCTGCTGCTGCTGCGTCGCTTCAGTCATGTCTGACTCTATGTTCATAGCAGCACTATTTATAATAGCCGTGACATGGAAGCAACCTAAATATCCATCTATAGATGAATGGATAAAGAAGATGTGGTACATATGCGCAGTGGAATTTTGTTGTTGTTTAGTTGCTAAGTCATGTGCGACTCTTTGCAACCCCATGCACTGTAGCCTACCAGGTTCCTCTTCCATGGGATTTCCCAGACAAGAATACTAGAGTGGGTAGCCATTTCTACTTGGCAGGCAGATTCTTTACCACCGAGCCATCTGGGAAGCCCACAATAGAATATTACTCAGCCATAAAAAAGAATGAAACAATGCCATTTATAGCAACATGGATGGACCTGGAGATTATCATACTAAATGAAGTTAAGTCAGACAAACAAAGACAAATATATGATATTGCTTATGTGTGGAATCTTAAAAAATGATATAAGTGAACTTATCTACAAAACAGAAACAGACTCACAGACTTAGAAAACAAACTTATGGTTACCAGTGGGAAAACGTGGTGGAGGAGGAATAACATAGGAGATTGGGATTAACACATACAATTTCTAATATAAGTAGATAAGCCACAAGGATTTACTGTATTCACAGGGAACTCTATTTAGTATGCTGTAATAACTTATAGGGGAAAAGGATCTGAAAAAAGAACAGATATATGCATATATATAACTGAATCGCTTTGCTGTATACCTGATCAGATTGTAAATGAACTATACTCAATATAAAATTAAAAAGTTAAATTAAAAAAAAAGAGAGAGAAGCATATCATCTATGAAAACAGTTAAAATTTTAAATATTTTGTAACTTGAAGATATAATTTCTCAGTATATCAAAAATTAATTTTTGTTGACCAGCTCATTCTGGGGTAATAGAGGCACCCCTGTTCCTTGATAAACTCTACCAGTGAATCGCACATTTTTACTGTGAGTTCTTTTTCCTCTTATAACTGTGAACATGGCTAACAATTTTAGGCTAAGTATTCTGAATACTATCTGGGTGACAGCTACATTTTTTGGTGTCAGTTCAAATTCATAATTCAGTTGGTCTTTCTTGTGATCTTAACAGATTTCATCATCACTGATTTATATGTGGCACAAAGAGTAGCTGGAGTAAGTTCCTTGACACCCTCCCCACCCCAGTAATATGGCTTATGTGGGATTAGAAAGAAGAGATACAACTACATGTATCAGAGCTGGAAGGGGCTAGAACTATCTAATCCAAGAATTTAAATTTGGAGATGGAGAAATTGAGGTCAAATAACTTCTCCAGGTTAATTAGTTAACCTGGCTACAGGTTAACTTATCGTGACTGGTTAATCTATAGCCAGAACCAGAATCTGTCTCCTGATTGCCGGTCCAGCCCAGCACCCCCTCCATAATGCTTCCCATCAAATATGAGATAATGATGAAGCATCTATAGCAACTTTTAGATGTCTTTAAAAGTACCCTGAACCCCTGAATCTATTGAAAAATCACTATTTATACATCTAATGAAAGCTACAAATGATAATGCAAAATGATCTTTTATTATCGCTCTAAAAATCTTAACTAAGTACCTAGTACTGACAAACTGCATTTTACCTAAAGAGAAGTGAGCAAGAGAGATAAACAAAGCATTGCAATTCATGCTAATCATTAATTAGTAGCTTGTTTCTCAAACTATGTTTCCAGGCCCAAGGTTAGACAGAGTGTACAGGGGCTCCCACCTAGGGAGAAGCTCTTCAGTTATCTGTCCTGTCCTTTAGAGTTCTGTGTGAGCATTCTTTAATAATAGAAGCTGTTACTAGAAATAATCTCTGAAACCACAAAAGTGCTGGACCCAACTCCTCAGCTGGAATTCTTTTGCTCCCCCCTCCCCCCAAACCTTAACTGCAACCTTTGGTTTTGTGGTCTCTTGTGGTCTCTCCCAGTCTGACCTTCTTCTCCTGTGCTCTTTCTCACCTTGGGTGGAGCAGGGGGCACCTTTGAGAATTTTCCTACCTCATTTAGGACAGAGTGCCTTGTTTAGAGGCTTCCCTGGTGCCTCAGTGGTAAAGAATCAGCTTGCCAATACAGGAGATATGGGTTTGATCCCTGAGTCAGGAAGATCCCCTGGAGAAAGAAATGGCAACCCACTCCAGTATTCTTACCTGGGAAATCCCATAGACAGAGGAGCCTGGTGGGCTACAGTCCATAGGTTCGCAAAGAGTCAGCCACAACTTAATGACTCAATAGCAGCAGCAGCTTTGTTTAGCAGAAGCTTTACGTAGGGGTTTCTTGCCAGGTATATGAGCAAGTTCCCTTTCACCTGGTTCTAATATTTGAAGTAGTCATCTAGGAATCAGTAATTTGTACCCTTTTACAAAAGCCATTAATAGCAATTACCAATCCAGCTACTCCACAAGTTGCTTTTATAGTATCCACCAGAGACTTTGCATTTATCAAAGTCAGTACTCTCTGAAGATTTATATAGAGATTACTTTAAAATATTTTTATTATGTTAAAACATAATAACATAAAATTTACCATTTTAATTGTACAATTTAGTGGCATTAAGTTCATTTACAATATTGTACAACTATCCCCACTATCCAATTACAAAATATTTTTGTCATCCCAAATAGAAATTCTACCCATTAGATGATAACTCCTCAGTCTTCTCTTCCCCCAGTCCCTGCTAACCTTTATCCTATTTTCTGTCCTATTCTTGGTATTTCATGTAAGTGAAACCATACACTATTTTCCTTCTGTGTCTAGCTTACTTCACTTAGCATATTTTGAAGCTTCACTTATGTATATTTAGCATGTATCACAATTTCATTTATTGTTATGCCTAAATAATATTTAATTGTATGTATATACTCCATTTTGTTTATGTGTCTGTAGATGAATACTTGGATTGTTTCCACATTTTGGCTACTGTGAATAATGTTACAAAGAATCCTGATGTACAAGTATTTGTTTGAGCCCATGCTTTCCATTCTTTTGAGTATATACTCGAGAAATTAGTGGATCATTTGGTAATGCTTTGTTTAACTGTTTGAGGAACCACCAAGCTGTTTCCCATTGTAGCCGTTTTACACCCACACCAGGAATGCACAAGGGTTCAAATTTTTCAACATCCTTGCCAAAACTTGCAATTTTCTGCGGCTTTGTTTGCTTTTTAATAAAAAGCTATCCTAATGGTTATGAAGTAGTGTCTCATAATGGTTTTGATTTAAATTTCGCTAATGACAACGTTGAGTGCCTTTTCATGTGCTTATTGTCATCTGTACATCTCTGAGAAATGCCTGTTCAGATCTTTTGCTCTTTTTTGAATTAGGTTGTTTTCTTGGTTTGAGTTGTAGGAATTCTGTACATATTACAGATATTAATCCATTACCAGGGATATGGCTCAGAGGTTAAAGCGTCTGCCTCCAATGCGGGAGACCCGGGTTCGATCCCTGGGTCGGGAAGATCCCCTGGAGAAGGAAATGGCAATCCACTCCAGTATTCTTGCCTGGAGAATCCCATGGACGGAGAAGCCTAGTAGGTTACAGTCCATGGGGTCGCAAAGAGTCGGACACGACTGAGTGACTTCACCACCACCACCACCAGGGATATGATTTACAAATATTTTCTTTCATTTTGTGGGTAGTATTTTTACTTTGTTGATAGTGTCCTTAGTTGCACAAAACTTTCCAATTTGATGAATTTCAATTTATGTGTTTTTCTTTTGTTGCTTGTGCTTTTGGCATCATATCTGAGAACTCACTGGCAAGCTGAATGTCATGAAGATATTTCCCTATGTTTTCTACTAAGAGTTTTGTAGTTTTAGCTCTTATATTAGGTCTTTGATCCATCTTAAGTTAATTTTTGTGTATAGTATAAGATAAGGGGTCATCATTATTCTTTTGCATGCAGATGATAGCCAGTTCTCCCAGAACCATTTATTAAAAAGACATCTTTTCCCCATTGAATGATCTTGGCACCCTTATTAAAAATATTTGACTATACATTTGAGAATTTATTTCTGGGCTCTCAATTCTATTCCATTGGTCTACTTATCTGTCCTATTCTAAGACAATACTATCTTGATAACTGTAGCTTTGTAGTAATTTCTGAAATAAGGAAGTATGAGTGCTCTAACTTTATGCTTATTTTCAAAATTGCTTTGGCTATTTGGTGGCATCATGCTCCATTTGTAAAAAAAGAAAACACATACAATATCTATGAAGTAAAGTAAAATGAGGTATGCCTATATGGACAATCATGTCATCTGCAAACCAAGACTGTTTTAACTCTTTCCTCCCAATATATAGACATTTTATTGCCTTTTGGTCTCATTGCATTAGCTAGTCCTTCCAGTATAACGATGAAAAGATGTGATGAGAAGGGACATACTTGCCTTGTTCTTGATCTTAGTTGAAAAGCTTCAAGTTCCTCACCATTAAGTATGATGTTAGCTGTATTTTTCTTAAAAGTATTAAGTTGTAGACATTCCCTTCTATTGCTAGTTTACTGAGAGTTTTTAAAATTTATTTTAGCTGAAGGATAATTGCTTTACAATTTTGTGTTGGTTTCTGCCATACATCAACATGAATCAGCCATAGGTATACATATGTTTCCTCCCAAGAGGTTTTTGTTAAATCATGAATGAGTGTTGAATTTTGTCAAATACCTTTTCTGTATCCATTGATACGATCATGTAGTTTTTCTCTTAGAGTCTGTTGATGTGATGGATTAAATAAATTGATTTTCAAATGTTGATCAAGTCTTGTATACCTTGAACAAATCTTATTTGGTCATGGTATACAATTATTTCTTTTTATACATTGTTGGATTTGATTTGTTAATATTTTATTGAGGATTCTTGCATCTCATATGTTCAGTATGTTCATGCGAGATAACTGATCTGTGGCTTTCCTTTCTTATAATGTTTTTGGTTTTGTTATTAGGGTAATGTTGGCCTCGTAGAATGAGCTAGGAAGAAAACCCTTTGCTCCTATCCTCTCAAAGAGGTTGTTAAGAATTTGTATAATTTTTTTGTTAAATGTTTGGTAGAAATGACCAGTGAATCCATCTTGGTCTGTTGCTTTCTGTTTTTGAAAATCATTAATTATATTTCTTTAATAGACAGATCTATTCAGATTGTTTATCTCTTTTGTGTGAGTTTTGACAGCTTCTGTCTTTGCAAGGAATTGATCTGTTTCATCTAGGTTATCAAGTATGTGAGCATAGAATTGTTCAGAGTATTCCTTTATTGTCCTTTTAATATTCTGCCTTATAATCTGTAATGATCTGCCTTCTTTCATTTCTGTTATTAGTAATTTATGTCCCTCTTCTCTTTTTCTTAGTTAGTCCAGCTAGAGGCTTATTGATTTTACTGATCTTTTCAAAGAACCAGCTTTTGGTTTTGTTGATTTTCTCTATTGATTTCCTGCTTTCAATTTCATTGCTTTCTGCTCTGATTCCTATTATTTCTTCTCTTTTGCCTACTTTTGATTCAATTTTCTCTTCTTTTTCAAATTTCCGAAAGTAAAAAACTTAGATTACTGATTTTAGATTTTATTCCTTCTAACATTCACATTCAATGCTGTAAAATTCCCTCAAAACACTATTTTCACTGCATTCCACAAATTCTAATAAGTAGCTTTTCATTTTCATATAATTCAAAATATTTTAAAATTTCTCTTGAGATTTCTTCTTGGGGCCACGTGTTATCTAAAAGTATTTGTTTAATCGCCATATATTTTGTGATTTTCAGGTTATGGGTTAATTCCACTGTGGTCTTACAGCAGACATAGTATGATTTCTAGTTCTGAAATTTTAAGGTATTTTATGGCCCAGAATGTAATCTATCTCAATGAATGTTTTCACCAAGAATGTGTATTCTGCCATTGTTGGATAATTCTCTCTCTCTCTCTTCCGGACCCCAACCACCTTTCCCAAACAACTTAACATCTTGCATAGTTTTCCAGAAATATTTTAGGCACTTATAAGTACCTTTCGCTCTGTATTTGACATTATCAATGTTGAGGAGCTTCCTTTATTTTCTCCATCAATGCTCTTGAAGTCAAAATTTGCAAGTGATTCAACATTGTATCCCCTCAGTAATTATCCCAGAGCTTTAGGCTTAATAGGATATTTGTCAAGGGAATGAATCATCTCTTTCTGCTTCTATTCAAACTATTAAGCTCTTAACAAGTTTATACGGAACTTAGCATCTATATAAGAGGCTCATCCCAGCAGAGATGACACCTTGGTACAAGAACCCATCACCAGTGGTTGAGTGGACATATGACTTCCTATTAAATAATGGCTAAAAGATGACATATTTTCCAAATTTCTTCTGCACTCCTCTTTTCAAACAGCCTTCAAAGAAATTTAGGCATAATTTCTTTGAAGAAAATCTATCCAGTGAAAGCTGTGTAGATCTCTGGCCACCTGATATTTTTTTGTATGAGGCACATCTTAACCTTAACATGTTTAATGTCACTGACAATCCCCAGGTAAAAAGACTATAGAGTAGTCAGTCTCATTATGTTAGTTTTACCATAAAACTGTTATTGAGGAGGAGATGGAAATAACAGGATACTTTATGTGAGCTCTGGGCTTCTCGAGCTCTCTCATGGCTCCTAATGAGAGCATAATCACAAAATTATTATAGTGAATTTTTTTCTTCAACCAATAAAAATGACACATTTTTTCTGAGTCTGAACCGGAAAACAACTTCTGCACGTCCCTGCTGTCATTTACCTGCACATGGTGCAAGCACTTATTTTTGGTTCTTAATGAAGGCACGGAGCTTCTAATTATTTAGGGATGTGATTAAATGAGTTTCCAAGTGACTTGATGTCGCAGGAGAAATCTTTTAATTTGCACACTCCTCCCACTGATGTATCTTGCAAACAGTGACTATTTAACAATCCCCATTGCCACTCATTTGCCACTGTTCCTCCAACTCATTGACTTTGAAAGTTTTAATAGTGCCCAGTGAAACTTTTAATTGCCACTGATTAGCGTTTAGGCTTCCAGAGGCAGGCTGTTAGGGGATACAGCCAGGCTATGCAAAGAATTGACTGCAGAGGTCTTAGATGAAGATCATATGAAGAACAAACAGCTCCCTCATCCCTGTCTCCCTGCTACCTTATTTGTCATGAAGGACTCAATAACTATATTTGAAGATCTGCCTTATTTATTTTAGGCTTTTTATTTATTCTCATCTCAGAGGCCTGTTAGAAATCCATAAACTAGAGCAGAAAAGCACAGAACACAATAATTTCAACCTAAACTATGATACTCTATTTATAATTTAAAAGCATTCTACTTATTTCTACCCCAGTCTCGTTAGTCCTGATTTACCTCTCATCTGTTTCAGAGTCAGACTTTCAATGGATTCTGTAGCTTATATCAGAGTTTGAAAGTCACTGCATCACCCACCCCCCACATCCAAATCTCTTATGTAATCTATATTTGACTTGGAGTAACTGTGGGTAAGGAGACTAATAATTAGAATGGTTTTTAGGAAAATCACAGTCACTGTTGATGCAGCAGGAAATAAATGGAGGAAAGGGTAGGGGCTGGTGTTTTCCTTACCCTGATGAAGCTTCAGATTCAGCACATTTCTTAGCATCAAGGAAAGAAGACTGAAGAAACTAGAAAGATGAAGCTTGTCAAAAATAAATTTAGGCAGGATTTGTGGATACAAGAAAGTGGTAAAAAGAGTTAAGTTCTTACTCATTTATAGAGAGCTTGACTGATTATAGATATGACCACTGCACTTATCATTTTGGGGATTCTTTCAACTTTTAGGATGATGTAGTTTTTATTATGTTTTTCTAAATAATTAGTATTGTTCTGCATTCTTTCTCATTTTTCCTTTAAAAGAGCTGGAAGTGATTTAATTAAAACATTTTGGGGAAATCCAGTATGTTCATCTGAAACTATGAATCAGAAATTCATCTGCCATTTTTCACTTGTCCTTTACTTGCTTCATTAGTTAATTTCAATGAGTGTTTAGGAAATCACTGGTTACACATTTGCTGAACATGGAAACCATCTACTTTAATTGTAGCATTTAGGGGTACTATTTAGAACAAATCTTTTTCAGTATTTCAGAACTTGGCCTGTCAATTTTTTGTGATTAATGATAGTATCCTTTACAAATCAGTTTGCCTCTAGCCTATCATATAGCATATGTACTTTTTTAAAGACCAAAACCCATCTAGTTCACGAGATGACTTTCACCATGGTAGCTCAGTTTTTCTGGGCTGGAGGTTCCCTGTTGTTCCTGCTTTCTCATCTCCACTTTTCCATTTGCCTTTCTCTTACTTTACAAGAATGGATACACTTCTCACCCATTCAAAATGAGCTCATCGCCCCAGGGTACCTTAGAAGGGTACAGTTTATGATATTGACTTAGGCAAATTCTAATTCAAGGCATCTTACTGTGACTATCTGTCTTTCACAATTTCTGTTAAGGGAAAACTTTCACATTAGAAACAGTATAGATGTTACAAATTCAGATCTGTACCTGTCACGATCATCTCCAGCTGAGACAAAATTAGTTTTAAGTAAAATTTTGAGTAATTCTAATGAGAATGTTCTAGTATATCACTGAGTCAGGAGAGATGATTTTAAATCTTGGCTTGCTCTCTCACTAAAAACGTGATTAGGGGGTGATATAAAGTCTATATTATAGATTGCAACAGAAGTGATGACAACTTAGCTTCAATATGATCTCACCTCTTCCATTCCCTGATCAGGAATACATCTTTCCTGAGGAGTGGCCCTATGAGAATAAAACAAGGAGAGCGTCAGTAAGAAATAGTGAAGGCAGCAAAACCTTATTTTAATCTTGAAAAGTCTGTATATTTTGTGTATTTGTATATTAACTATCTTATAAAAAGTCAACAGGTAGATGTCTCCAATAGGAATGCATAACAATATGTTTATTTGAATAAAAAAATGAATTCACATTTTGTTTCCTGATTGGCTGATTGATTTGACAATGAGAGATGGTTTTGTCACTTAGATAACGGATATTGACAAGGAATTGAATGAAGTGGGTATCAAATAGCAACTCCAAGGCTTTGACAAAAGCAATGGTAAAGTAAAAACATTTTATTTAAAAAATTTGCAAAGATGTATTAAAATGAACAGTAATTTAATTTCTGAATTCTTTCCAGATTTATAGAGTAAAACAAATATCTCAAAGTTGGAGAGGAACAGGCATAATTAATAGGAATTTGATAAGTCTTGGTAAAGCCTTTTTGGGATCCTTCCCAGAATATGAGAAAGTGAATGACTATAATGAATGGGTAATAAATCATTTTGTAAGTTAAATGATTTCCAGTTCTTTGCTTTCAACTAAAGTTAGGTATTAGCTATAATAATGTACTTTGATATAATTGATTATATAATACTCTGTGATTTTTGGCCTATAGCTCAGAAGATATTAAAAGAATTAAGTGACAGTGGTATGGCAAAACCCTTTCCATATCCAGCTACTTATTTACTTGAGCTTAATTGCTTAGCACTAAAAGCATCAGAGTCTTTTCCAATGAATCAACTCTTCACATGAAATGGCCAAAGTACTGGAGCTTCAGCCTCAGCATCAGTCCTTCCAATGAACACCCAGGACTGGTCTCCTTTAGCATGGACTGGTTGGATCTCCTTGCAGTCCAAGGGACTCGCAAGAGTCTTCTCCAGCACCACAGTTCAAAAGCATTAATTCTTCGGCGCTCAGCTTTCTTCACAATCCAACTCTCACATCCATACATGACTACTGAAAAAACTATAGCTTTGACTAGACAGACCTTTGTTGGCAAAGTAATATCTCTACTTTTCAATATGCTATCTAGGTTGGTCATAACTTTCCTTCCAAGGAGTAAGCATCTTTTAATTTCATGGCTACAATCACCATCTGCAGTGATTTTGAAGCCCCTCAAAATAAATTCTAACACTGTTTCCCCATCTGTTTGCCATGAAGTGATGGGACCAGATGCTATGATCTTATTTTTCTGAATGTTGAGCAGCTTTAAGCCAACTTTTTCACTCTCCTCTTTCACTTTCATCAAGAGGCTTTTTAGTTCCTCTTCACTTTCTGCCATAAGGGTGGTGTCATCTGCATATCTGATGCTGGGAGGGATTGGGGGCAGGAGGAGAAGGGGACGACAGAGGATGAGATGGCTAGATGTCATCACCGACTCAATGCACATGAGTTTGGGTGAACTCCGGGAGTTGGTGATGGAGGGGAGGCTGGCATGCTGTGATTCATGGGGTTGTAGAGTTGGACACGACTGAGCGACTGAACTGAACTGAAAAGCTATAAAAACAAAATGTAGAATTGACAGTAAACTCTTTTTTTATTCTAATAAGTAATGTTGGACATATGAATTAACTTTTTTTGAAAGTTCCATTTCCAATGAAATTTTATTCCTTTATGTTTAACAACATATTTCAATTTGAAAAGATTTCAAATAAATTTCATGTTATTTTGACTATGTGTTATTGTAGTGAAGTCATGTCTAACTCTGGGCAATCCCATGGACTGCAGCATGCCAGGCTCCTCTGTCCTTCACTATCTTCTGAAGTTTGCTCAAATTCATGTGCATTGAGTTGGTGATGCTATCTAACATCTCACTTTCAGCCACGCCCTTCTCCTTTTGCCTTTAATCTTTCCCAGCATCAGGGTCTTTTCCAGTGAAATGGCTCTTTGCAATAGTGGCCAAATTTTTGGAGCTTCAGCATCAGTTCTTCCAGCGAATATTCAGGGTTGATTTTCCTTTAGGATTGACTGGTTTGATCTCCTTACTGTCCAAGGGACTCTCAAGAGTCTTCTCCAGCCCCACAGTTTGAAAGTATCAATTATTCGGTGCTCAACCTTTTTATGGTACAACTCTCACAACTGTACATGACTACCAAAACATAGATTTGACTATATGGACCTTTGTTGGCAAAGTGGTGTCTCTGCTTTTATCACACTATCTAGGTTTGTTATATTTTTTCCAAGGAGCAAGTGCCTTTTAATTTCATGGCTGTAGTCACTGTCCACAGTGATTTTTGGAGCCCAAGAAATAAAGTGTGTCATTTTCCACTTTTTCCCCTTTATTTGCAGTGAAGTGATGGAACCAGATGCCATGATCTCAGACTTTGAATGTTGAGTTTTAAGCCAGCTTTTTCACTCCCCTCTTTCACCTTTATCAAGAGGCTCTTTAGTTCCTCTTTGCTTTCTGCCATTAGAGTGGTATCATTTGCATATCTGAAGTTGTTAATATTTCTCCCGACAATCTTGATTCCCACTTGTGCTTCATCCAGCATGGCATTTTCCACGATGTACTCTGCATATAAGTTAAATAAGAGGGGTAAGAATATACAGCCTTAACAATATACTCCTTTCCCAATTTGGAACCAGTCCATTGTTCTACGTCCATTTCTAACTGTTGCTTCTTGACCTGCATACAGGTTTCTCTGGAAGCAGGTAAGGTGGTCTGGTATTCCTATCCCTTTAAGAACTTTCTAAGGTTGTTGCGGTCCACACAGTCAAAGCCTTTAGCATAATCAGTGTAGCATTAGATGCTTTTTCTGGAATTCCCTTGCTTTTTCTATGATCCAATGAATGTTGGCAATTTGATCTCTGGTTCTTCTACATTTTCTAAACTCAGCTTCTACATTTGGAAGTTCTTGGTTCATATACTGCTGAAGCCTAGATTGGAGGATTTTGAGCATAACTTTACCTGCATGTGAAATGTGTACAGTTGTATGGTAGTTGAAGATATTCTTTGGCATTACCCTTCGTTGAGATTGGAATGAAAACTGATCTTTTCCAGTCCTGTGGCCACTGCTAAATTTTTCAAATTTGCTGGCATATTGAGTGCAACACTTTAACGGCATCATCATTTAGGATTTGAAATAGCTCCGTTGGAATTCCATCACCTCCACTAGGTTTGTTCATAGTAATACTTCCTATTGGCCACCTTATGTGAAGAGTTGACTCATTGAAAAAGACTCCGATGCTGGGAGGGATTGGGGGCAGGAGGAGAAGGGGACGACCGAGGATGAGATGGCTGGATGGCATCACCAACTCGATGGATGTGAGTTTGAGTGAACTCCGGGAGTTGGTGATGGACAGGGAGGCCTGGCGTGCTGCGATTCATGGGGCCGCAAAGAGTGGGACACGACTGAGCGACTGAACTGAAATGAATGCTTCCTATGCTTCTCTATTCAGGTCAAGAAGCAACAGTTAGAACTGGACATGTAACAACAGATTGGTTTCAAATAGGAAAAGGAGTACGTCAAGGCTGTATATTGTCACCCTGCTTATTTAACTTATATGCAGAGTACATAATGAGAGATGCCAGGCTGGATGAAGCACAGGCTGGAATCAAGATTGACAGGAGAAATATCAATAACCTCAGATGTGCAGATGACACCACCCTTATGGCAAAAAGCAAAGAAGAACTAAAGAGCCTCTTGATGAAAGTGAAAGAAGAGAATGAAGAAGTTGGCTTAAAACTCAACATTCAGAAATCTAAGATCATGACAGCTGGTCCCATCACTTCATGGCAAATAGATGGGGATACAGTGGAAACAGTGACAGATTTTATTTTTAAGCTCCAAAATCACTGCAGATGGTGACTGCAGCCATGAAATTAAAAGACGCTTGCTCCTTGGAAGAAAAGCTATGACCTACCTAGACAGCATATTAAAAAGCAGAGATATTACTTTACCAACAAAGGTCCATCTAGTCAAAGCTATGGTTTTTTCCAGTAGTCATGTATAGGTGTGAGAGTTGGACTATAAAGAAAGCTGAGCTCCAAAGAATTGGTGCTTTTGAACTGTAGTGTTGGAGAAGACTCTTGAGAGTCCCTGGACTGCAAGGATATCCAACCAGTCCTTGTAAAGGAAATCAGTCCTGAATATTCATTGGAAGGACTGATGCTGAAGCTGAAGCTCCAATACTCTGGCCACCTGATGCAAAGAGCTGACTCAGTGGAAAAGACCCTGATGCTGGAAAAAACTGAAGGTGGGAAGAGAACGGGACGACAGAGGATGAGATGGTTGGATGGCATCACCAACGTGATGGACATGAGTGAGTAGGCTCTGGGAGTTGGTAATGGACAGGGAAGCTTGGCATGCTGCAATCCACAGGGTTGCAAAGAGTTGGACACGACTGAGTGATTGAACTGAATGATTCCTAATGTCCACTTGAATTCATTCTCCAGGATGTCCAGCTCTAGGTAAATGACCATTCCATCATGGCTATCCAGTCATTATGACCTTTCTTGTAGAGTTCTTCTGTGTATTTTTGCCACCTGCTCTTAGTCTCTTTTGCTTCTGTTAGGTAGGTCCTTATTATTTCTGCCCTTTAGCATGCCCATTGTTACATGAAATGTTTCCTTGGTATCTCTAAGTTTCTTGAAGAGATCCCTAGCCTTTTCCGTTCTGTTGTTTTCCTCTATCTCTTTGCACTGTTCACTGAACAAGGCCTTCTTCTTTCTCCTTGATGTTCTCTAGAATTCTGCATTCAGTTGGGTATATTTTTCCCTTTCTCCTTTCCTTTCGTTTCTCTTCTTTCCTCAGTTATTTGTAAAGCCTCCTCAAACAACCACTTTGTCTTCTTGCATTTCTTTTTCTTTGGGATGATTTTAGTCACTGTCTTCTATACAGTGTTACAAACCTCTGTCCACAGTTCTTCAGGCACTCTGTCTACCAGACCTAATCCCTTGAATCTATTCATCACCTCTACTGTATTTATATATCAAATATATGTATATATCAAATAAGGGGTTTGAGTTGTTAGGTCTTACCTGAATGACATAGTGTTTCTTCCTACTTTCTTCAATGTTAGCCTGAATTTTGCAATAAGGAGCTCATGATTTGAGCCACAGTCAGCTCCAGGTTTTGTTTTTGCTGACTGTATAGAGCTTCTCCATCTTTGGCTACAAAGAATATAATCAATCTGATTTCAGTATTGACCATTTGGTGATGTCCATGTGTATATATTATTATTATTATTCAATTCAGAAGTATATTTTAATACTTAGAGCTTTAAAGTCATAAAAAATTTTAAAACTTACTTTCAAAATGTACTTAAAAGCATAAACTATAATACCTGTCTCTTATACACATCTAACTCATTGACTTTGAAAGTTTTAATAGTGCCCAGTGAAACTTTTAATTGCCACTGATTAGCGTTTAGGCTTCCAGAGGCAGGCTGTTAGGGGATACAGCCAGGCTATGCAAAGAATTGACTGCAGAGGTCTTAGATGAAGATCATATGAAGAACAAACAGCTCCCTCATCCCTGTCTCCCTGCTACCTTATTTGTCATGAAGGACTATACATTTAGATAAAATTCTAATAAAATGGAAGTTCAATAAGGAAATTAAATAATGTATATTTCCAACTCTTAAAAAAGAGCATGCTTGTTTATGCATTTTCAAAAATGGGTCATGGTAGCAATCAAATTGTTATTCAGATTTCACAGGAGTGCTGTACCTATCTTAATTAAATATGCCAATATGCATGATACCCTGAAAATTATATGCTTTGCATCTTTTAAAAGTTATGTTGAAAATCTTTTACATTACTTAATAATGTGGATGGTATGATATAGTTTTTCAAGATTAATCAAAGGCTTATATGAGAAAAAATATTTATTGCCCCTTTTTTGAACGTTTGTGTATCTGTCTTGATCATCTTTTTTTAAAGGAATGTTCTGTTCTGTTTTAGGGGCTGAATAGTCAGCTTCACTTTATTTTGTTAGCTTTATTGAGATATAACTTACATTTAACTTTGCGTAAGTTTAAAGTGTACAATGTGATTTAATACACTATATACTACAATATGATTATCACTATAGCATGATTACCATATCTTTTTGTGCTACAAACATTGAAGATCTACTTTCTTGGCAATTTTCAAGTATACAGTGCAATACTGTTAACTATAGACACAATGCTTTGCACTAGATTCCCACAACTTATTCATCTTCTAGTGGAAAATTTGTACCCACTGACCAACCTCTTCAAGTTCCCACACTCCCCAGATCTTAATAATCACCACTCTACTCTCTGTTTTTACCAGTTTGACGTTTTTAGATTCCATATATAAGTGAGATCATGTGGTATTTGTCTTTCTTTATCTGATTTATTTCACTTAGTATAATGGCCTCAAGGCCTGTCCATGTTGTCACAAAATCGAAAATTTCCTTCTCTTTTATAGCCAAATAATATTATCTATGGAGAGAGATTGCACATATTCTTTATCCATCATCTATTAGTGGACACCTCGTTGTTTCTGTGTCTTGGCTATTATAAATAATGCTGCAGTGAATATGAGGCTGCATGTATCTTTTTGAGTTACTAGTTTTTGAAATTTATGTATTTATTCTTTTTGGCTGTGCTGGGTCTTTGTTGCTGCACAGGCTTTTCTCTCGTTTCAGCAAGGAAGGGCTACTCTCTGGCTGTGGTGTGCACGCTTCACATGGTGGAGGCTTCTCTTGTGGAGGAGCACAGGCTCTTGAGCATGTGGGCTCAGTAGTTGCAGCCTCTGGGCTGCTTCCCTGGTAGCTCAGCTGGCGAAGAATCTGCCTGCAATGCAGGAGACCCTGGTTCGATTCCTGGCTTGGGAAGTTCCGCTGGAGAAGGGATAGGCTACCCACTCCAGTATTCTTGGGCTTCCCTAGTGCCTTAGGTGGTAAAGAATCCGCCTGCAATGTGGGAGACCTCGGTTGGGAAGATCCCCTGGAGGAGGGCATGGCAACCCACTCCAGTATTCTTGCCTGGAGAATCCCCATGGACAGAGGAGCCTGGCAGACTACAGTTCATGGGGTTGCAAAGAGTCGGACATGACTGAGTGATTAAGCACAGACAGACAGGGTTCCAGAGCACAGGCTCAGTAGTTGTGGTGCACGGGCTTAATTGCTCTGCAGCATGTGGGATCCATGGACCAGAGATTGAACCCATGTCTCCTATATTGGCCGGCGGATTCTTTACCACTGAGCCACCAGGGAAGCCCTTGACTTACCATTTCTATTCCCTTTGGATAATTACCATCGCTAAACTATATGGTCGTTCTGTATTTAGTTTTTTGAGGCACCTTCATACTGTTTGTGTCCCACATTGGTGGCTCAGACGGGAAAGCATCTGTCTGCAATGCAGGAGACCCAGGTTCGATCCCTGGGTTGGGAAGGTCGGCTAGACAAGGCAATGGCAGCCCACTCCAGTACTCTTGCCTGGAAAATCCCATGGACGGTGGAGCCTGGTAGGCTACCGTCCATGGGGTCGCAAAGAGTCAGACACGACTTAACTTTCACTTTCACTTTCACACTGTTTTCCATGGTGGCTGCCCTTTGGGTACCCATAGTGCCCAAGGTTTCCCCTTTCCCCACATCCTTTCCAACACTCATTATCTCTAATTTTTTTTGTCTTTTATCTTCTGCCGTGTTGGCTATTCTGACAAGTGTGAGGTGATATGTCATTGTTTTGGTTTGCATTCCCCTGATGATTAGTGATGCTGGGCACCCTTTTGTGTCCCTGTTGGTCATTTATTTGTCTTCTTTGGAAAAAATGTCTGTTCAGATTTTCTGCTCATTTTTTAGATTGTTTGTTATTTTCCCCCTGAGTCCTGTGCATTCTTTCTATATTTTGGATATTACCCCCTTATCAGATATACGGTTTGCAAATATTTTATCCCATTCCGAACATTTTCTTTTCATTTTGTTGATTATTTCTTTTGCTGCCTAGGAAACTTTCTTAGTTCGACATAGTCCCGCTGACTTATTTTTGCTTTGTCATTTGTGCTTAAGGTGTCGTTACCAAAAAAATCATTGCCAAGACATTGTCAAGGAGATTTTCCCCCTGTATTTTCTTCTATGAGTTTTACAGTTTCAGGTCTTATATTCAGCATTTAATCTATTTTGAGTTCATTTTTGTCAGTGGTGTAATCTAGGTGTCCAATTTTATTCTCTGCATGTGGTTATCCAGTTATCCTAGCACCATTCATTGAAGAGACTATCCTTTCCCCATTGAGTATTCTTGGTCAAATATGGGCTTCCCTGGTGGCTCAGAGGTTAAACGTCTGCCTCCAATGTGGGAGACCCGGGTTCAATACCCTGGGTTGGGAAGATCCCCTGGAGAAGGAAATGGTAACCCACTCCAGTATTCTTGCCTGGAGAATCCCGTGGACGGAGAAGCCTGGTAGGCTACAGTCCATGGGGTCGCAAAGAGTCAGACACGACTGAGCGACTTCACACATATAGATATGGATTTATTTCTGAGCTCTCTATTCTGTTCCATTGATGTATATATCTGTTATTATGCCAGTATCATACTGTTTGGAATGCTATACTTTGCAGTATAGTTTGAAATCAGCAAGTGTGATGCCTCCAGTTTTGTTCTTCTTTCTCAGGATTACTTTACCTATTCAGGGTCCTTTGTGATTTTATGTGAATTTTAGGACTGTTTGCTGTATTGCTGTAAAAAAAAAAAAGGGGGGATTGGAACTTTGATAGATATTGCATTGAATATATAAATGGCTCTGGGTAGTATGAACAACATTAATTCTTCTAATCCATGAACACAGGATATTTTTCCATTTGTTTTTGTCTTCTTTAATTTCTTTCATCAGAGTCTTGTAGTTTTCAGTATACATATCTTTTACCTTCTTAGTTAAATTTATTCCAGATTATTTCATTGTTTTTGATGCTGTTGTGAATGAGATATTTTCCCCCAAATAGTCTGTTCTTAATGAATAGAAATATAATTAATTTCTGTATGTTGATTTTATATCCTTCAATTTACTAAATTTCATTAGCTGTAACAGTTTTTTTGGTTGAATCTTTATGATTTTCTATATATTAAATATCATCTTCAAATTAAGACAATGGAATCTAAAAAAATAATGCAAACAAATGTATATGCAAAACAGAAACAGACTCACAGATATAGAGAACAAATTAGCAGTTACCAGAGAAAACAGGGAAGAGAGAGGGGCAAACAAATTAGGGTTATGAAATTAACAGATACAAACTATCATGTATAAAATGGATAAGCAATGGGATATATTGCACAGCACAGGGAATTATAGCCATTATCTTGTTAAAACGTTTAATGGAGTGTGAGCTATAAAAATATTGAATCACTATGCTATATATCTAAAAGTAATATAATATTGTAAATCAACTATAATTCTATTAAAAATAAATAGGGGCTTCATTGGTGGTCCAGTGGTTAAGAATCTACCTTGCAACGCATGGAATACTGGTTCAATCCCTCGTCCAGGAGGATGCCACATTCCACAAGGCAATGAAGCCTGTGCCCCACGACAACTACTGAAGCCCACATACCCTAGAGGCTGTGCTCCACGAGAGAAGCCACTGCAATAGGAAGCCTGCAACCACAGCTAGAGAGCAGCCCCTGCCCACTGCAACTAGAGAAAGTCCACAAGCAGCAGTGAAGACCCAACCCAGCAAAAAATAAATAAATAAACAACTCGTGCTGGAACCACTGGACATCTAAATGCAAAGGAGTGAATATAGATACAAGTCTTTTACATCCTTCACAAAAATTAACTGAAAATGAATCAAAGGCCTAGATGTAAAATTATAAAGAATAACATAGAAGAAAAACTAGAGTACCTTGGATAGAGCAATGACTTTAAATACAACACCAAAGCACAGACCTTGAAAGAATTAATTGATATTGAACTTCATTAAAATTAATAACTTCTGCTCGGTGAAAGATAATGTCAAGAGAATAAGGAAGCCATAAACTGAGAAAAAATATTTGCAAAAGACACATCTGATAAAAGATTAATCCAAAATATACAAAGAACTCTTACAAATATACAAAGAAGATGATCCAGTTTTAAAACTGGCCAAAGACTTCAACAGACACTTCACCGAAGAATAAATACAAATGTTACCTAGCATGCATGCTTTTGGTAATTATTCAAAGGAGTTGAAAGCTTATGTTCACATAAAAATCTGCATATGGATTATTTATAGCAGGATTATTCATAATTGACAAAAGTTAGAAGTAACCAAGATGTCCTTCAGTAGGTGAGTGGATAAACAGTGGTACATCTAGACCATGAAATATCATTTAATGATATGATAATGATGTATATATGTTATTATACATTTGTCCAAACCAATAGACTGTACAATACCACGAGTGAATTACAATATAAACTACGAACTTTGGGTCATTATGAGGTGTCAATATAGGTTTTTCAGCCTTAACAGATGTACCATTCTGGTGGGGGGGGGTGGGTGTTGATAATGGAGGAGGCTATGCATGTGTGGGGGCAGGGAGTGTATAAGCAATCTCTATGCTTCCTCTCAATTTTGCTGTGAACCTAAAACTGCTCTAAAAAAAAATAATCTTTAAGAATAGTAAAGAAGTATGAATGTATGCTACAACATAGATTAACTTGAAAACTTTGTTTATTGAAAGAAGCCATACACAAAAGGTCACATGTTATTCCATTATATAATATGCCCAGAATAAGCAAATCCATTGACAAAGAAAGCAAACTTGTGGTTGCCAAGAGTGCTGGGGGAGGAGAAATGACTGCTGTTGGGTAAGAGATCCTTTTGGGGGGTGGGGATGAAAATGTCCTGGAATTAGAAGGTGGTAATGGCTACATTAGAGTTGACTCATTGGAAAAGACTCTGATGCTGGGAGGGATTGGGGGCAGGAGGAGAAGGGGACGACCGAGGATGAGATGGCTGGATGGCATCACTGACTCGATGGATGTGAGTCTGAGTGAACTCCGAGAGATGGTGATGAACAGGGAGGCCTGGCGTGCTGCGATTCATGGGGTCGCAAAGAGTCGGACACGACTGAGCGACTGAACTGAACTGAACTGAATGGCTACACAACTGTGTGAATATAGTAAAAATAAACCCACTGAATTGTATACTTTAAAGGGGTGAGTTTTATGGTATGTGAATTTTATGTTAATGTGTGCATGGTGTGCTAAGATACTTCAGTTGTCTCTTACTCTTTGCAGCCCTATGCACTACAGCCCGCCAGGCTGTTCTGTCCACGGGACTCTCCAGGAAAGAAAACTAGGGTGGATTGCCATGCCCTCTTTTAGAGGATCTTCCTGACCCAGGGATCAAATCTATGTCTCCTGCATTGGCAGGTGGGTTCTTTAGCATTAGTGCCACCTGGGAACCCCTTGTATATTAATAATTATTTTTAAAAGGATTATTTAAATTTGAATCAGCTGGGGAAAAAAATCAAGCAAACCATTTACTTGTTTGCATTATCTGGATTATATTGTTTTAGGTAGTCAGTTTGGTAAGTCAACCCAGTAGCCCCCCATGATTTCAGTCAGAGGTAGAAGATAGAGGGTTCATTTTATGTCTTTGCCTATTAGACTCTAAGCTGTAATAGCTGAGGTTGTCTCTTTTTATTGCACTTGTAAATATGCACTAAGGCTCCCAAATAATGGACAGAGCCAATAAACATAATGAATAGATTAATAATAAAACCAAATTATGAAAGGAAAAGAGCAAATGACTGGCATGCACTGTTGTCAGAACAAATTCAGTCAAGTGAGAAAAACGGCCTGTTGGATTCAGCTGCTAAGGAAGCAGCAATTTATTTAGAAAGCAGCTGCCTTTCCAGAATGGATTATCTTTTGATAAAAGTGATGAATATGTATATATGAACAGGGAGGGGACCGGTTAAAGATTGCACTCAGGATAACTCAATTGATTCTTTCAGAATCGTGCAACTTGGCAATGAATCAGCATCACTGGCAGGCCATTTGCTTTTCTGTGGCAGTGTGTGGTTGAAACACACTCTTCTCTCTTACCTTCCATGTTACACTAGCTAACCCAAACCTACAAAGTGAGAGAAAAGACTCTTCCTATAAAGATTTAGGATTGGGTCATTTTCATATGGCTTCCATCACTAATATAGTTTATAAATGTAAAGTATATCAAATGCCTTTGAAACTCTCAGTTGAAAAGGGGAATTTGAGCAGGTCAGGCATAAGATCTCTTAAAAAAAAAAAAAAATCAAAGACAACCCACCCCAAGTCACAAAATTAACAATCTTTAAACATCCATTCCTCACTGAGGAGTGAGTGAAGTAAAGAGGTTTGACTGAAACTGCCACCTTGGGTAAGTTTGTAAGAAGCTCCTTTTATCTTCCAGGTTTCTTTCATTTGCTTACTGACCCTTAGATAAAAGGACAGAACTCTTAGCTTCACCTAGTGGCCCAAGAAGCCTCTTCCCTTTTCAGTAGAGCCTGGAGCAGAACCAGAGCCCCACCCTACCTCTGTTCATACCCCCTTGGGGTATGCCAGCCAAGAACTGTAAAAGAGCTGAGCAAGGATAGAGTAAGGGTCTTATCCCAGGTCTGTATCTCAGTTCTAATAACTTTGGGCAGGTTACTCACTATCTAAGCCTCAGCTTCCTCATCTGTATATTAGAGATAATAATAGTATTTAATCCACAGGGTTACTAGGGGACTAAATGAAGTCATGCTATGGTTGTTAATATTACTCTCTCTCCTTACTTAAGTATCCCTCCTACATAAATGAAAGATGAGAGAGACTGAGTTTCTAGCTTAGAATCTCAATGGATAAATATTAGTCACTAGAAAAAGAATGAGTCTCCATCAGTAACTTCTGACTTGTTTTCTGAAAATTTGGGACTCAATTTGATGAAAAGTTTTCCTTTCTGGAGTGCACTTCCTCTGGCATCATTTGGCTCAGTTTAGGAACCCACAAGGCAAGTTCAGGTGACTGTGGGTCACCTGACTCATCCCATGGTGCACACAGAAGGTGAGGACTCCAAGGGAAGAGCATTGAATGGAGGAGAGTGGGAAGAATGAGGCTCCTCACAGGGCCACTCTGCTCCTATTAATGATCCTGGTTGCCGAGGAGGCTAAATCACGGTTTCCCAGCAGCAGATCCAGGATTCACTGTCTCAGTGACTCCAATGGACATTTTGCTGGCAGCCTTTGGTATTTCTGCACTTGTACAGTGGGGAAGACAAATAATCTTAGAAACCAAAAGAAATGCCTCAGTGTGACCATAGCACATGTGTTCCTCTGAACTTCATGGAGGATTGTGGTAACATAGAATTCCTGAGAGTATTTGTTGTAAAGTGTTGCTAAATTTTCTGTGTGTGTGTGTGTTTTCTTAAAACTTGTCTTCTACGAAAAGGCACCTGCTTCCTTTAACTGGAAGCACTTTGTATGTGCAACAACTTTCTAGAGCAACTGCTGTGAGAAATCATTTTATGCAAACTTAAGGACTTCCTAGTGAGAAAAACTGCTTCAAAGAGGAATAGCTCCTATTATTGTTCTGGGGAGAATAAAATATTATTCCCTTATCATGAAAAAGATAGTCACAGAGGTTCCTGCTACTTATACAAGCAACTAACATGACTAATTGTTCTCTTTCCATTTATGCTGCTTATAAGAGAAGTTGTAAAAGAAACAGGAGAAGATGAGCCAGTGGGGAAGACAGTGGAGTTCTATATTTAGTCCTAATAGGCAAGCTGGGTAAAGAAATCACCCGTGGCTGTGACTGAGGGACGTTGTGGTACCAAGATCGCCTGAAATCCACGATTTATCCTAATAAGATGTTGTAGGAATGAAAGTAATATAAGAACTCAGATGAATTAGGAGGAAACCTTTACCAAAGCCTGAGAATATGAGTCAGGATTAGACTGAGCAGTGATATGTAATGTGAGAAAGATTTTTAAATTTATTTATTTTTGATTATTTTGGTTGTGCTGGGCCTTTGTGGTTGCGCCTAGGCTTTCTCTAGTGGTAGTGAGCAGGGGCTGTTCTCCAGTTGTGGTGGGCTTTGCACTGCGGTGGCTTCTCCTGTGGCTTTCAGGCTCTAGAGCATGGCCTCAGTAGTTGCGGTGCACGGACTTAGTTGCCCCCCAGCACGTGGTTGGTATCTTACCAGACCGGGAGCTGAACCTGAGTCCCATGCATTGCAAGGTAGATTCTCGACCACTGGGCCATCAGGGAAGCCTGAGAAAGATGTCTGATTTTACCTGTTATTTTTTAATTCTATCTTAATTTTTGTTGACATATAATTGATTATAATGTTGTGCCAAGCTCTGCTGTATAGCAAAGTGACTCAGTTATTCACATATAGACATTCTTTTCTAATTGTTGATTTGGATCTTATATTTTTAATATACTTATAATATTTTAAATGGTAGTGTTTAATGTTGGCTATTTAAGTAAGAAAATGTGCTTTCAAAAAATGAAGAATAATATAACAGAAATCTTACCAAGCACTATCTTTCTGTTACCCATGCTCGGGGTTACCTGTCTACTTGGACCATGAGATAGAAATTATGAAGTCATTCATGGATGTGAAGGAAAATTTCAGAAAGCAATTGCTTTCTCTCTGAAAAGGGCCAATCTTGATTAATAACACTCTCTAGATACTTTCAGATATTTGTCTTTTATAATCATCTTGAGTGTGTGTGAGCAGTCATGTCTGCTCTTTGCAACACCATGGACTGTAGCCCACTAGGCTTCTCTGTCTATGGGATTTCCCAGCAAGAATACTGGAGCAGGTTGCTGTTTCCTTCTCCAGGGGATCGTCCCAACCCAGGGATCGAACTCTTGTCTCTTGTTCATCTTACTTGCGCTTACCCCAGGACAAACACTATTGGCTTTTCTTCTGTGTACATTAGATAAGAAACTGAATTTTTCAGTCAAGGCAGGAAGCTTTAGACTAGATTTCTACCTGGAAATATGGAATACAATAATAAGGGGCAAATAAGGGACAAGTGCTTGTACCTTGATTAAATTCAGTTTCTTATCTAATATACACAGAAAAAAGCCACCACTGTTTGTCCTTGGATAAGTGGTGAGAAACGAGGAGAGCAGGAAGGATTTTCAAGGTTAGGAGACAAATTTAAAAGACCACCACCATGCTTTCTGCATGCCCTTGCATCAGAAATGAAGATCCACACAGGAGGAAAAGAGAGGGGTGTGAGAAGGAGGGGGCTCACCCATGAGTGGTTCAGAATAAGCAGAGCCATGTTAGCTCCTGTCATACTGTCATTTGTGGGGTCTGTCCCATACCTTCAGGCTCGGAAGCAGATTCTCACCCAAGGAATGTCCCAAGTACTATAATCAACTCATTGCAAAACAACGTCTTGCTCTCTTGGTAGTTGCAAAACTCCCTCATATATCTTTTGGCCCCTAGCTAAGGCTTCTTTATCTCTCAGAATCCAAAATGTGTCATCGTATTATGGAAATCTGTGGGTCGATATATTCTTAGCTCAGAGGAAGACTGTTCATTTCCTTAACAAATGTTTATGGAATTTCTGCCAAGAGAGACCTAACACTGTTCCAGCAACTGGGAGTACAAAGTTAGGCCAAATCGCCTCTTTCTCTCATGTGTGTTGGGAAAGTAAAGAACTACAAAGCCCCTGGTTTTGTGGGACTTAAAGTCTATAGGAAAGACTGATGATTGGCCCAGTAGTATTGAAGGTAGTTAAATGTGAAGATAGGGGAAGCACACTATTATGGGAGAATGGAGCAAGGGAGTCTGACTCTCAGAAAAGGTATCAGGAAAAACTTCCCGGGGTGAGGGACATGTTAGTGAGACCTAAAGGGTGAGTGGGCGTCCCTGATGGCTCAGGGGTAAAGAACTCCAAGTGCAGGAGATGTGGGTTTGATCCCTGGGTTGGGAAGATCCCCTGGAGAAGGACATGGCAACCCACCCCAGTATGTTGCCTGGGAAATCCCACGGACAGAGGAGCCTGGTGGGCTACAGTCCACAGGGTTGCAAAGAGCTGGGCGTGATTTAGCAACTGAGCACAAAAGGGGGAGTAGAAGTTAGTCGGGTAAAGAAGGTTAAAAAGATTATCAGGCAGTGGGAACAGCACATGGAAAAGACCGAGGGTGAAAAGAATCTCAGTTTTGCTAGAGAATGAAGTGTGTGAGTGCATGTCTCCCCACATGAGGTGGGGAGACAACAGGGTAACAGAAGGCATCTCAAACATAAGATGCCTACCAAGTAGCCAACCTGCCACTTCTTTCTAAACAAACCCCAGTGGACATTCCTTAATCACAGGGAAGAAGACACATGAAAGGAGAAGCCTCCCCTTGAGAGGGACACAGGGAATGGTTAGCTTCTGGGCAGAACTGGACTCCAATTAAAGCCAGAAGAGAGTTAAAGATGGAGAAAAGCTTGTCAGTTATAGGAAACATTCCGTGGAAACTTTGGGTGGGAGAACAGCAGGAAATTGAATCAAAAGCACAGAACACAAGGACTTCCCCTGTGGGTCCAGTGATTAAGACACTGTGCTTCGACTGCAGGGTTCCAGGGCTGATACCTGTTTGGGAAGCTAAGATCCCACATGCCATGGCAAAAAGATTTTTTTAAAAAAAGCACAGAACACATAGATGTGAGTATAGGGGTAGATAACCAGAAGAGATTGCATAGTAGGAAGTGGAAAAAAAAAATGTTTACATGGCAAAATGGACTTAGCTACTTAGGATTCTTTTAGTTAAAAGTATTAGAAAGTCCTTTGAATTGGTGTGATATAAAAAACAAGTGAAGGGGCATTTGGCATAAGGATACAGAGGCCTTTCATGGACCCTCAGGAAAGAATGCAGGAAGAATGGACCCTGAAGAAGAAGCTAGAAACAAGACCTATTATGTCTTTGCTTCTCTCTGCCATTTTCTTATATAGCTAATTAATTTTCTCTGCATTTTTGTCCATAGAGTGGATGCAGATTTCAAATTTACACATTCTGTTTCTAACAAAATGCGCTAGCAAACCATAACCAACTTCAGACCCAGTTCCAAAATCCATTCAGTGATTTGATTGTCACAACCTGGGTAGATGTCTGTTCCTTTTCCACATGGGACAAATGTGACAGTTAGCCCTGAACTCAGGAGCAGGGCCCCAAATTGTGATTCAGGAAGTTGACTCTAATGCCCTCAAAATAGCTTATTCTTACAAATGCCTTTCTGGCTATATGGGGTTGTCAGTGGTGGAGGGGTCTCTCTGGCCTTTCAGGGATTAGCCAGCTCCTGGGTAAGTTGTCTTACTGAGGCATATTGGAGGTCTGATGACTGTGAAGACCCCAGTTGCTCTGCATGGTGTCCCCTGTGGCCCAAAAGGAATGAGACTTCCAAACTACACAGCTTCCAAGGAGGTGACTTGAGGCCTGCAGTAGATGTGTGTGAAGGTGCAGGTGGAGAAGTTTCCTCTCTTTCCTCCATGCAGGGGCTGCTCTTTGCCCTCCAGGTGCCCATTACACGGCAGAGGGTCTCATTTTTTTGTGGACACCAGAATCTATGGTGCCATGGTTAAAATTCAAATTCCTGGGTCCAATCTTAACAATTCCAATTCAGTGGTTTGATTCAATATCTAGGAATCTTCATTAAAATTTTTTTTAAATTTTTATTGGAGGATAGTTGATTTACAGTGTTATATTAGTTTCAGGTGTACAACAAAGTGATTTAGTTGTACATATGAATATATCCATCTACATATTCATATTTCCATTCTTTCTCTGTTTCTTTTCCCACATAGGTTATTACAAATTATTGAGTTGAGTTCCCTGTGCTATACAGTAGATCTTTGTTGACTGTTTTATATATAGTAGTGGGTAGGAATCTTCGTTTTAAACAAGTAGCTCAGGTGATTCTAGTGCATGGAATCCTTGAATCACACTTTGAGAAATTTGGCAATGCTAGTTTGATGGCAAAACTTTCAGGGTTTTAAACATACAACCAGCTAAAAATCAATCCTTAAAGCTATATTTAACTCATTTTTTATATCTACATACATCAGATTATTTCATTTGTTGACTCAATTTTGTATTAAATACAAAAATGTCTTTTTTTTGCATGGTGTTCAATTTCAATGCTGTTTTCCGATTTCATACCCAGCATTGAAATTGCTCCTGCTTAATAATTCTTAATGAATGTTACTGACTCTGTCCTCTAAGCAAACTCTTTTTCTTTAGTAAATAATTTACTGCTGGTGACAGTCTGGTGCTTTTTGCCTGTATCACTTGGCTAACTTAGTTACAGAGGTAGGAAAGGAATGTTTTGCTTTTCAACCTGTTACTTCTGTACTTTTTAGGTCAGGCCTGTGTGCGTGTGTGCATGTGTGTGTGCTAAGTCACTTCAGTCGTGTCTGACTCTTTGCAACCCCATGGACCATAGCCCGCCAGGCTCCCCTGTTCATGGGATTCTCCAGGCAAGAATACTGGCGTGGGTTGCTATGCCCTCCTCCAGAGGATCTTCCTGACCCAGGGATCAAACCTGTGCCTCTTATGTCTCTTGCATTGGCAGGCAGGTTTTTTACTATTTAGGTCAGGAGCAGGGTATAATAACATGAAACAAACAAAAATGTTACGGTAAGCATGAAACTTCTAAGCATGAAGCTTAGAACCAGGAGTTCCAAACTCCTGTTTATCCTGAAAATAATAAAATCCCAGAATGCCAGAACTGGTAGAGATTTAGAGTCAATCCATCATTAGGTTGGCTGTAATAATATGTACTGTTTATTAAGTAACTTCTATGTGTGGGGAATTCTATGTGCTTTGAATGACGCTTAAAGTTATGACCAACCTAGATATTATATTCAAAAGCAGAGACATTACTTTGCCGACTAAGGTCCGTCTAGTCAAGACTATGGTTTTTCCTGTGGTCATGTATGGATGTGAGAGTTGGACTGTGAAGAAGGCTGAGCACCGAAGAATTGATGCTTTTGAACTGTGGTGTTGGAGAAGACTCTTGAGAGTCCCTTGGACTGCAAGGAGATCCAACCAGTCCATTCTGAAGGAGATCAGCCCTGGGATTTCTTTGGAAGGAATGATGCTGAAGCTGAAACTCCAGTACTTTGGCCACCTCATGAGAAGAGCTGACTCATTGGAAAAGACTCTGATGCTGGGAGGGATTGGGGGCAGGAGGAGAAGGGGACGACTGAGGATGAGATGGCTAGATGGCATCACGGACTCGATGGACATGAGACTGAGTGAACTCCGGGAGATGGTGATGGACAGGGAGGCCTGGCGTGCTGCGATTCATGGGGTCGCAAAGAGTCGGACACAACTGAGTGACTGAACTGAACTGAATGTATTATTTCATCTAATCTTCACAGTAACACTTGAGAAAGTGAAAGGGAAGTCGCTCAGTCGTGTCTGACTCTTTGTGACCCCATGGATTGTAGCCTACCAGGCTCCTCCCTCCGTGGGATTCTCCAGGCAAGAGTACTGGAGTGGGTTGCCATTTCCTTCTCCAGGGGATCTTCCCGACCCAAGGATCAAAGGGATCTTTATTCCTAATCGAGCCAGGGTTTTGAGAACATCTCAATAGGCTTGATCAGTGAGGACAGTCAATTAATAGGGATTAATATAAAGCCATTTACCTGGCCTCCAAACGTGGCTGCACAAGTTTGGGATGAGTAAGATTGGACTCCACAGAATTTTGCATGAAATGACATATGTGTTTTCACTGCAGCTGTAAGTTATTAATAAATAGGAAATAGAACCACTGCCAGAAAAGCTGTTTTCCTAAGGGTCAATACATGGACAGAAGTTTTGTCCATTCTTTTCTCTGCTCATTGTTCTGTGAGGTTGATTCCAGACTTCACAGTTTATGAGAAATTTTTACCAACCACCCTCCAAAGGAGAGATACAGGGTCCTGAGAGACATTTCCTCTGAAGAACATATAAAGGAATGGAGGTTATTTAAAACCCCCTTAACATGAAAGCTAGTTTGAATCCTTGAAGAGCTATGAGATGCACTCGGGAAGGGACAATGTGTGGTTCTGAGAACAGCAAGAAGTATGATGGATGGCCCTCATAGGAAGATGAATTTCAGCACAAGGTAAGGAAGCACTTTTCCAACAACAAGGACTGTACAACAACAGTATGGAGCCCTGTGTGAGGCAGCAGGCTCCCCTTCCCTGGAGCATCCATGAAGATGAACCACTTACCCGGGAAGTTTGGGAGGAGATTCATTCCAGGATGTGGGATTGGGTCTTATGATGTCTCAGATCCCTTCCAATTCTGAGAACTTATTATTCTGGTACCACAGATAGGTTTTAGAAAGTTACCATATAAAAGACACTGAATCAGTGCTTTGAAGCACAGAAAATAAGGCATGATTCTTACATTCAAATTACTTACCACCTAATGGATAAAAAGGTTAAAAAGTAAATATAAAAATGCATAGTTCCTATTTGCAGGAAAGGAATGGAGAGGCAGAAAATGGACTTGTGGACACAGCAGGAGAAGGAGAGGTTCAGGCAAACTGAGAAAGTAGCACTGACACACACGTATATATATACTATCATGTGTAAAATAGAGAACTAGTGGGAAGTTGCTGTATAACACAAGGAGCCCAGCCTGGTGCTCTGTGATGACCGAGAGGGGTGGGATAGGGTGGAGGGGAGGAAGGCACAAGAGGGAGGGGATCAATATATAATTATGGCTGATTTGTGTTGCTGTATGGCAGAAACCAATACAAAACTGTAAAACAATTTTCCCCCAATTAGAAATTAAATTTTAAAAATGTATAATTCAACCCCCTTTTACAGCTGAGGTTAAAGTCAGCATCTTTGTAGCTTCATTTATTGATGAAGGAATTGAGATTGAGGGATAGAGTGGATATTGGATCAGGTGTTGTACATAATAGAATGGAGATTCTATTATAGGGTGACATTAATACTATATTAAAGTGATATTTTATTCAGGGGTTTGGGGATTCTGTATAACCCTTCCATTTAAATGATTCTGATGGTTATAGACAAAAGATGAAGTAAACCAGAGAAAGTAAAGTAATATTGTGCAATGTCTATGGACTAGTCTCTAAATTCCAGTGGTCTAGGCTGTACTGTTTGGAGAAATTATTTCTCTAAGGGGGTTGGGTTGAATTGCATGGAAACAAAGCAGGCTGTTGGGCCCACTCTTTGTAAATACCTTCCACAAAACCAAACCCTCCTCCCTGATCCTACAACTATAGCAGGCAACAAGGAAAAGACACGTACCAGTTGCAGTTTGCATGTGGACTTGACCTCCGCTACCTGCCATGGAGCTTCTCCCTCCTGAGCACTAGATCCTGCCATCACATGGGAGAAGAGGAGGAAAGATTGCCAAGGCTGCCCCTGGAAGGAAACAAAAGGAGAGAAGAGGAAACAAAAGGAGAGAAGAGAAACAAAACACACTGAGACTGTTCTCTTTAAGAGCTTTACCCGCTGGTAACTGGCCAATCCAAACCTGGACTCCTCCTCTAGGGGAGAGTCTCCCACTGTATCCCAAGTCATCCTGTGAGAGGGCAGGAGACAGGGAAGTATTGGGCAAAAGAGAGCCCAAGAGGGTCTTGGACTTTATTCTCCTAGAGGTCAACATTGCTGTTTTATATCATGAAGTTAATGATTCCTGTTTCTAAGTTTCTTTGGTGTGTTCATCACACCTTTTTAAAATTAATTTTTATTGGAGTATAGTTGCTTTACAATGTTGTGTTTCCGCTGTGCAGCAAAGTGAATCAGCTGTACATATACATATATCTCCTTTTATGGATTTCCTTCCCACTTAGGTCACCACAGAGCCTTGAGTAGGGTTCCCTGTGCTATACAGTAGGTTTTCATTAGTTCTCTATTTTATACACAGTATCAATAGTGTATGTACATGAACCCCACTGCTACTGCTAAGTCACTTTAGTCATGTCCGACTCCGTGCGACCCCATAGATGGCAGCCCACCAGGCTCCCCCGTCCCTGGGATTCTCCAGGCAAGAACACTGGAGTGGGTTGCCATTTCCTTCTCCAATGCATGAAAGTGAAAAGTGGAAGGGAAGTCGCTCAGTCGTGTCCGACCTAGCGACCCCATGGACTGCAGCCTACCAGGCTCCTCCGTCCATGGGGTTTTCCAGGCAAGAGTACTGGAGTGGGGTGCCATTGCCTTCTCCGACATGAACCCCAATCTCCCAATTCATCCCACCTTCCTTGTCCCACTTGGCATCCATATGTTTTGTTTCTACATTACATCTTTTTAAGGGCTATGAGCTCTTTGAATAAATGTTAACGAGTGTGGCTTAAGACTTGAACATTAGTTGGAATCTCAGAGAATTTTTTGAAATACCTAGACAAGAATTTAATGATTATAAACTATGCAATAGGCATTCTGCATAAACTAATAAGTTACAAAATTTATTATAATAACCCTGTGATTCAAGGATTATTATTAACAAAAGGTTTTGTTTTCTATCACACTGAAGTTTCACACAAACATACTTCTGTTCATTCTGTGGCAAACTAAAAAACGGAGAGTGTAGTTCTTAGTAATCTGAGGTGTGTTTATGTTTCACAGGTTCCTTCAATCTTGTATCTTCTTTGCCAGTACCCAGCCTTGGGTAATTTCTCATGTAATTCTTCATGTCTGTTCTCTCTGCTGCCACCCCTAGGCAGCACAAAGAATTTCTGTGAGTAACAAATAGCTCAGTTGGTAAAGAATCCACCTGCAATGCATGAGACGCTGGTTCGATTCCTGGGTCGGGAAGATCTGCTGGAGAAGGGATAGGCTACCCACTCTAGTATTCTTGGGCTTCCTTTGTGGCTCAACTGGTAAAGAATCCGCCCACAATGCAGGAGCCCTGGGTTGAGAAAATTGCCTGGAGAAGGGAAAGGCTACCCACTCTGTATTCTGGCCTGGAGAATTCCAGTACAGTCCATGGGGTCACAAAGAGTCGGACACGACTGAGTGACTATCACTTTCATGAAGCCATACTCCCTGGGTTCACTCTGATATATGCACACTCTCCTGGGCAGGAGTCTCATTGCTCTTCATGTAATCACTTTACTCATCACTGTTAACTCCCTGATACATCCCTCTTAGTATCGATTCTATATTTTTCCATACTCCCTAAACCTTCCACCTTTGACCCGACTGTTTATCCACAATTTCATTCTTAGCAGATGGCCAGGCCATTCTACTATAATATGCGCCCCCCCCCCCCCGCCTTCAAATGGATGCTCCTTGACTTTTCTTCATAGAGACTTGATCACCATAGCAACCACTGCTGGCTTTGGTTCTTTTCCTCAGAAGCCCCTACTGGCAGAGATAGCTGAATCATGGAATTTTTGCAAGGAAATGCTGGGAACCCTTGGTTCTGGGGGCTGAAATCTCAAGGGCAGCTCTAAATTCAACTAACCAGAAAGAAACAGATCCAGAAGGACAAAGGGAAAACAAAAGGGATTCTAGAAATAGCCATCTCTTGTCCTGCCAGCTTCTTGAGGGAAGTCATAGGTTCTGTGAAAAAACAGGGGTAGAGGGGAAATTTGAGAGCCTATATCAAAAGACATTACGCCTTGCTTCTTGCATTGCTTTGAATGCATTAAAAGTGTGAACTTTAAAGAAAAAAATGAATATCTGCCACTGTTTATCCCTTCAGACTTACAGAGTTAAAAGATGGAGTGATAGTTTAAGCCTATTTAACAAACATTTGTTGTGGTCCTCTTTAGATAATGAAAAAGAATGAATCTAATATAGAATCTGTCCTAATGGGAGATATATACAGCTAGAGGAAAACAAAAAAGTTTCTAATTAGACTTAAGTCAGTTCTTACAGAGGCGTTTCTGTCACAAAGCAGAAGCCTACATGGAATCTCCACGCATCTGGGGAATGCTGTCCAATAAAGAAAGCATTTAGCCTTTACAGCACATCCAAGGTACCAAGGCAACTCATTCTCTGTTGATTCAGTTCACCATCAGACAGTAGCTCCCTTACAGGGGACTCATCAGTCACAGTTCTTGGGTTTTTGAGTTTTCTCTTTCCTTCATCACCTTTATCTTTACTTCTACAGCAGCTGAGAAAGAAGCGCTCTCTTGGCCAAATTCTGAGGACAAGTTTAGGCTACACAACAAAGCACTACAATAAAATAGAGTCACACTGTACCCGCGTAAGAACAAAGTACAGTGAAAACACAGCACAGCGGGCAATTTATGTTGTCCTGGGGACTTGAGAGAGGAAGGGCTGACGAAAGCTTCATAAAAGAGAAAATATTTGAGCTGTATTTTGTCCTCCTCCTTTATTCCTAGGTGATATTTTAAATCATATTATCTTTTGGGGGAAATTTTTAAAAATTTATTTTAATTGGAGGCTAATACAATATTGCGGTGGTTTTTGCCACACATTGACATGAATCAGCCACAGGTGTACATGTGTCCCCCTGTCCTGAACCCCACTCCCATCTCCTCCTTATCCCATCCCTCTGGGTTGTCCCAGTGCACCAGTTTTGAGTGCCCTGCTTCATGCATTGAAGATGGACTGGTCATCTGATTCACATACGGTAATACACATGTTTCAATGCTATTCTCTCAAATCATCCCACCCTCGCCTTCTCCCACAGAGTCCGAAAGTCTGTTCTTTACATCTGTGTCTCTTTTGCTGTCTTGCATATAGGGTCATTGTTACCATCTTTCTAAATTCCATAAATATGCGTTAATACACTGTAATATACTGTTAATATACTGTTTTTCTTTCTGACTTACAGAAATTTTTCTTTTTAAGTTGGAAGAGAAGGGAAGCTATCCAGAAAGCTAATTCCTTTAAAATTCTTCTCAGCCTCAGTCGAGACTTGCCAGGGTCTCTGCTAGGTTATGCTCTTAGGTGGTGTTACTGAGGATTGGGTGAGATATTCCCTCTCTATCCCAGAAGGCAGTAAATAGTTACTGATTCACTCTCCATATCCCTTAAGCTTGCATTACTTAATTTCTTTCTTCCCGTTAAATTATTGATAGGGAAAAAAAAAATCTCTTACTCTTTTCCTCAAAGTGTTTTGAAACGATCAAGGAAACTATCATCTTAAGAGTGTTGGAACCTTGGGGACATATGGCATCCAAATATTAGAGAGAATCTCTAATGATATCATTTTTTAAATGTCTTTCATTATTCTGTCATGTCCTGAAATCCCAGTCCCATAAAAGCATAACAGAAATGGGGTTGGGGATTTTACTAAATTAAAATTTGTAAAGGAGGAAGGAAAGAAATTATGGTTTTCCTTAATTTCATTATTGTTCATTCCACATTCCAGAAAAAAAGTAAACTATTAGTTAAGAGTCACAGTTAGATAATTCTATATAGGAAGCCAAGGCTAGAAGTTCAAAATTTAACAGGGCTGATGAAATTAGAAAAGTATCAGCCATCAAAATCTCATTTCCCTTTGGCAGCACTTTCTATGCAACCCCCCAAAAGTTTCTAGGGCTTCACCTATTATACTTAGAGTCATCAACATTACTGAAAGCACTTTAAAGGTATTAATTATCTTACTTTCCTAATCAGTGATGGAGCACACCTCTGAAGAATTGGAAGAGGATGGATATCAGAGACCCTTCCTTGATGACAGGAAAAGAGAGTTGATTTGTCCCAAGATATCTAAAGGCAAATTGGAAACGACAGCTAGACTCAGGTTTGGTTCAACCTGAAAAAAGAAAAATGCTACCTCATTCACTGACACCAAAATATTCACCTTCACTTACAAAATGATTTTCTTCCTGGCATAATTTTTTTCCGTTTGTTCAGCCTCAGAGATAATACTAATGATTACCAGAGATGGTAGTGAAAGCCGAACTTAATCACCATAATTGACAATTAAGTTGGGTAACAACACAGAGACAGGTGATTTCACACAGGGCTAATGAAAATGGGCTATTAAAATCTGCACACGTTTGGCAGCAATTATGAGCTCCTGGAACCATTTGCTTTGAAATGTGCGCATTTCACAGGCGGCTGTCTGCCAATGAGACAGCTCTGAGCAGGACCAAGAAAGAAAGAGGAAAAGGCAGAGTCACCAGAGGTTTTTGTAGGTGCCATTTGCTTTCAGTGGTTTGCTGGATCTTTATTATTACATACCTGGTATTTTAAAGCCAAAGAAAAATGCTCAATTCACGGTTAGGGAATTATGACCCATTTTCCTACAAAACCACAATGGGACTGGCAGATGACAGGGAGTAGGCATGGACAAATGCATGAGTTGAGTAGAATAGCGGGGGTCCGTGGAGTTTTAAGTGTGGGCTATGTGGGAGAAAGTTGGGTTTCCTGTCTAGAGTGCATCAGATTCTTATAAAATGAAAGGGCTCAGACTAAAGGATCTGCCTGCAATGCAGGAGACCCGAATTCGATCCCTGGGTTGGGAATATCTTCTGGAGAAGGGAATAGCTACCCTGTACTCCAGTATTCTTGCCTGGAGAATCCCATGGAAGAGGAGCCTGGCAGGTGTTATATTCCACAGGGTCACAGAGTCGGACTTGACTGAGCGACTAACACTTTCACATTTTTACAAAATGTAAAGTAGAAGTAATAATCCCTGCTTCCCAAGGATGACAGAGAATAGTCATCCTTAAAGGCACTTGGATTAAGAAGGTGAGGTTACTTGACTGGTTCAACACTATTACTCTTTTATATTCAGTCTGCCACCATTTTGCTAAAAGCCTCTCTCCATGAAGTTCATACTATCTGGATATACCAATTAGTAGGGAAGCTCATTAACTATTTTTAATAACAGGAAACCAGATGACAAAAAGCAGTTGTTTTAAGGCAATCTGGGAGTAACATCTATATTCAAATATGGTGATTGAATCTTATTTTTTATCCACTCTGATAACCTCTCTTTTAAATGATACATTAGGGCCATTCATATTTTAAGTGATACTCCTTAACCTAATCCTTAATCTAAGTGATTATTGATATCACTGGATGAATACCTACTATGTTTATAATTAGTTTATTTATTGAACTTGCTCTTTTTATCTGCCCCTCTTTTTCTGCCTACTTTGGTTTTAACTGAGTATTTTGCATGATTCTATTTTATCTCCTCTGTTAGCATACCAATTACACTCACTTTTTGTGTAATTGAGTGTATTTTTTAGTGGTTGCTCTATAGTTTGCAGCTGCTGCTGCTAAGTCGCTTCAGTCATGTCTGACTCTGTGCAACCCCATAGACGGCAGCCCACCAGGCTCCACTGTCCCTGGGATTCTCCAGGCAAGAACACTGGAGTGGGTATAGCTTGCAGCATGCATTTACAATTAATTTGACTGCTTCTTCATGCTTAGTGGAGGTATCTTATAACAAAGTATTCCCAATTCCTCCCTCCCATTTCTTATAAAATTTTTCTTGGTGCTTTATTTTTTATTTACTAAATTAATATATGTTGCTTTTTGTTTAACCCTTTACATTCCTCTCTGGCTGACATACACAAAAGAGGAAAAACTGGAAAGGCCCAAAGCTAATAGAGTTAGCAAAGACAGGTGAGAAATTTCTAGAAGTAAATGGTATGGTTCTGATCTAGAATAGCCTTTATATCAATAGAATTTAAAACTTTTCATTTGTGAATCACTTGAGAAGGTAAAATATGTGACACTTCATCCATTTCTGAAGGAAGAACTTGGTGACAACAGATCTGAAGGAACAAAATATACATGCTGCTATAAACATTTTCAGAGGAGCTTTTTATGAATCAGTTATTTACTTGTTAAATATAGAATATACTGATAAATCATGGGCCCTAGAAATAAAAATTGCCTAGATGTTCGATTATTCTCACACTGAGTGCATACTACAACTTTCTTAAATGGCAGAGCCCTGTAAGTAGTACGCTGGCTTCTCATCAAGCTCGTTGCCTCTCTTTTCCTCAGCAGTAGCCAGTTTACCCTCAAAGGCATTAATATAAATATTTTTTATAAAAAATAAGGTTATAAAACATGATTTATAGCATTTCCTTTGATTCGTAGAGCTTCTTTCTCCTTGCTTATATTACTTATCTGTTATTTGCATGTTTTCTACTTTTTCCACTAGAATCCTTAACCTATTAATCAATTATTTTAAGTTCCCTCTTCAATAATTCCAAAATATATATGATATCTGAATCTGGTTATGATGCATGCTTTGTCTCTTCAGATTTTTAAACTTTTTTGTCTTTTAATGTGCCTTGTGATTTTTGTTGAAAGTAGGTGTCTTTTTCTAGTTGATAAGTTTTCTAGTTTTCAGTAATTTGATTGTGGTATGGTGTGTGTGTTTTGCTTAAGAGTTCATTGAGAGTCTTCATTCTGTGTGTTTATTCCCCACCGCTCCCCGCCCCCCAAATTAGAAACTGTTGAGCCTTCAAATATTTTTCTTCAAATATTTTTCTGCCTCTTTCTCTGTCTTTGACACTACAATTGTGGATATACTATACTTCTTTAACATTGTCCCACAGTCACTACAACTTCTTTTTTCAGTCTTTTTTTTCTCTTTGATTCATTTTGGATAAATTCTGTGTCTTCAAGTTTAATGAAAATTTCTTCTGCACTCTCTAATCTTCTATTAACCATATCTAGTAATATTTCTATTTATGATATTTTATCATCTTTTGGAGTTCCATTTATATTGTATCTTCCATTTCTCTCCTTCTTATGCTCATATTTCTTTTCCTTTTTGAACATGTAAGAATAATTAAAATATATGTTTTAACATTTTTGCCTAATTCCATCAGTTCTTTCATTTCTGAATTTGTTTTGATTGTCTGAATTTTATCCTGGTTCTGGGTCATATTTTCCTGTCCTTACAGTATTTTGTTTTTAAAGATTGTTGAAATTTGTTCTCAGAAGTTACTTGTGTTCAGTTTGATTCTTTTGAGAGTTGTTTTAAAATTCTTTCAAGATGAGTCTATAGTAGTCATTGCTCAAGGGCACTTGGACCCACTTTTAAATCATGGCCCTTTTCTTCATTTTCTACTGTGACTGTAATGATCTCCAGCCCAGTGTGATCTCTAGGAATTATTTGCCTTCTCCTAGTCACTGTTCTTTGCCTGGTATCTGTTCTTTCCCATTACCCTACCACACACAGACTTCTATTCAGCTATTGATTCATGAGGCCCATTATATATATTTTGTTAACTCTTCTGTGTGTCTTCCTCCTGTCAGTTACTCTGTGCAAAAATCCAAGATTCCTTGATTTTTTGTTTTTTTGTTTTTTTTTAATTTATCTCAACAGTTTTCCATGCCTTTTTTGTTTCTTCCCTGTGCCATATCCCAGGAATTGTCTCTAAGAAGAAAACTTAAGTGTGGTAGATTTCACCTTATTTTTTTCAGAGATCACAGTTCACAGCTTCCTGTTGTCCGATGTCTGAAAAGGTTTTTTCCTATATTTTTTCCAGTTTTCTAATTGCCTATTCTGGCAGCATAATTCTGGACTCAGTTTCTCACTCATGATCAGAAGCAGAAGATGCCTCCCAGTTTTTGGAGCTATTTCTCTTAATCATCTAAGAACTTCCACCTATATTATTACTAGCCAGAACATGTCATTACATGGCTGTTTCTAACTCCAAAGGCCGTTGGAATGTGTAATTGTTTAACTGAATACATTACGCACACACATAGATTCCCAATAAAACAGTATTCCTGTTACATGGAGAAAATAGAGGAAAGGAAGAGTTAATATTTTGGCAACTAGTAGTTCCTGCTATAACTCTTTATCTTGTTTTTATCAATAATATAAAACTTTTAAATATCTGCAAAATGTGAATATTATCATTTATATGTCCATTCCTCCTCTGTTAGTGGACACTTGTCTGTAGTTTGGTTTTTTTGTTTTGGTTTGTTTTTTGTCACTACAAACCTAATTTACATACATACATTCTGTCATATATATACATGTATCTGAGATATTAATGTTCAATCTTACAACAACAAAATTCTTGGCTGGAGAATTCCATGTTCAGATGAGCCTGGTGGGCTACAGTCCATGGGATCGTAAAGAGTCAGACACGACTGAGCAACTAACACTTTCACTTACTTTTACAGCAACAAAGAAAAGGGATGATTTTCATGAAAATACTAATTACCAAAACCTTGACCTAAAAAGAAAGAAGTAAAGAGCTAGAATAAACAGGACTAAGAAAGAAGAAAGAAAGATAGTGCTAAGTCATGTCCAACTCTTGCGATCCCATGAACTGTAGCCTGCCAGGCTCCTCTCTCCATGGGATTCTCCAGGCAGGAATACTGGAGTGGGTTGCCATTTCCTTCTCCAAGACTAACAAGACTAGGAAAAAAAAATAAATAGAAAAAAGAGCAAGTCCAAGTGGTTAGCAAATATATAAAAAGTCTCTGCCAGCACTCTATGTGTGTGTGTGAGAGAGAGATGTACAAACTGCTGGCAGTAGACATGATCACTCTAATTTCTGGTGAGATTATATTATAGTATTAGTTGCTCAGTCGTGTCTGACTCTTTGCGACCCAATGGACTGTAGCCCGCCACACTCCTCTGTCGATGGAATTCTCCAGGCAAAAATACTGGAGTGGGAAGCCATTATCTTCTCCAGGGGATCATCATGACCCAGGGATCGAACCCGGTCTTCTGCTGTGTGGGCAGCCATCTGAGCCACCAGGAAGATTTTACTGGAGTGATGTTAGAAACAATAGTAATCAGTATGACATAAAACCCAACCAGCCAGAAATTTTGCTAACTCTAATAGAATAGATACTAGCTGTACTCAAACGGTATGATCATTCTCTTGTTCAGTAACGAAAATCATCTGTGCATACATATATGTAAACATATCATTACGTATTTGTGCTCATATCTATGTAACAAATTCCACAGATTGGGAACATGCAGTATGTTGGGTGTGTGTGCAGATGAGAAATCTGACACAAGTCTCATTTTTTCATTTTAAGAACAGTTTGATTTTTCTCTTTGGGAATTTATAAGACTTACCTTCGTGCCTGGAGTTCAAGAATTTTAGCTCAGATGGTAAAGCATATGCCTGCAATGCAGGAGACCCAGGTTCAATCCCTGGGTTGGGAAAACCCCCTGGAGAAGGAAATGGCAACCCATTCCAGTATCCTTGCCTGGAAAATTCCATGGACAGAGGAGCCTGGCAGGCTACATTCCATGGGGTCACGGAGTCGGACATGACTGAGTGACTAACACACACACACACACACACACCTTTGTGCTTGGAGTTCAAGAATTTTATACTAGAAGGTATGCCATCTTTTAATATAATATCTCTGAGTTTGGAGTATTTCTTTCATTTGATCTTACAGGTCATCCTATCCTTTAGTCTCATCCTATCCTAAAATGTATTATAAAATTTCAGTTCAAAAAACCATACTGTTAGTTCCAGGAAATATTTGGGGGGCATTCTAATTATTTTTATTTTCAAATTGTAATCTATCTCTTTTGGCTGTTGTAGTTAGTAAGGGGCTTATTCAGAATGTTTACTTATCCTTCCCTCTCTCTGGCTGATCTTGTCTCCTTAAACTAGCTGTGTTCATCTGCCTTAAGTGGTGGAATAGCAGAAGGCATAAGGGTATCTGTCCCTGTGTGTCAGTAAGACAGGTTTTTGTCTGATTCCAGTCAGGTTACTATGAGGAAGCCTCTTTACCTTGCTTTCCTTAAGCTTTCCAAGTCTTAGGTATGGAAAGAAATCAGGAACTCAGTCACTCCAATGCAATAGCCACTCAGCTCATTCTTCTTCATTAGTTGGACCAGTTTTTATAGCTGCATATTATTTCATTGTGTGGTTGTGCCATAATTTTTCATTCTGTATTCTATGCATGAATATTTAGGTGGCTTCAGTATTTTGCAATTAAAAATAATAATTAAATGAATCACAAGCATTTATATTTTCTTCAGACATATATCTTCAGGGTATATTTCTAGAAGTGGGATGAATTGGTCAAAGAGTAAATGAATATGTAGTTTTGTTAGATATTGCCATATACAGGGAATTTGTATTCCCACTAGCAATATAATAATAGTGCCTATTTACTTATATCTCTAAAAAAGCTTGTCATCAAGCATTTGAATTTTTGCAAGTCTGGTAAGTGAGAAATGGTTTATAAGGCAGTGTTGAATTTCACTAATTGTGCATGAAGTTGGGTATCTTTTAGGGTTATTGTAATAAAATTCTTGTAAGTTGTCTGCTCATATCTCTTGTCCATTTTTTGTCATTTCTACTCTGATATTTAAGAGTTTTTGGTATATGTCTATCTCACAGGTATTTTAATATTTTTCTGCCACTTTATCATTGTTTTGATTTTGCTTATTTTTTGTCATGAGTGGTTTTAAGTATTTGAATTTATCAATATTTATTTCTTTTGGATTTTGAGATCTAGTTAGAAAGACTTTTTCAAAACCCAGTTTACAGAGGAATTCTCTCACATGTTTCTAGTATTTATATATTTTCATTTTTTTCGTTTTATTAAGATGTAATTATTATATAACACTATGTAAGTTTAAAGTGTTCAGCATAATGATTTGATTTATACATATCATGAAATGATTATCACAGTAAGTTTAATGAACAACTTTCATCTCATATAGATACAAAATTAAAGAAATAACAAGTTTTCCTTGTGATAAGAACTCTTAGGATATACTCTGTTAACAACTTTCATGTATAGCATATAGCAATGTTAATTAAATTTATCATGTTGTACCTTACATCATTGAAAAAAAAATAGACACTGAATTAAAAGATGCCTGTTCCTTGGAAGGAAAGCTATGACAAACCTAGACAGCATATTCAAAAGCAGAGACATCACTTTGCTGACAAAGGTCCATATAGTCAAAGCTATGGTTTTTCCAGTAGTCATGTAGGGATGTGAGAATTGGACCATAAAGAAGGCTGAGTGCCAAAGATTTGATGCTTTAGAACTGTGGTGCTGGAGAAGACTCTGGAGAGTCCCTTGGACTGCAAGGAGATCAAACCAGTCAATTCTAAAGGAAATCAACCCAAAATATTCATTGGAAGGACTGATGCTACATCTGAAACTCCAATACTTTTGCCAGTTGATGTGAAAGGCCAAATCACTGGAAAAGACATTAATGCTGGGATAGATTGAAGGCAAGAGGAGAAGGGGGTGGCAGAGGACGAGAGATGGTTAGATAACATCACTGACTCAATGGACATGAATGTGAGCAAACTCTGGGAGAGAGTGGAGGACAGAGGATCCTGGCATGCAGTTCATGGGGTTATAGAGTCGGACACAACTTAGCAACTAAACAATAACCTTACATCCATAGTGTTTATCTTATAACTGAAAGTGTATCTTTTGACTCCCTTCACCCAATTCCCCCTTCCCTCACCCCACCCCCACCCCTGCCTCTAGTAACAAATCTGTTTGCCAGAGGGAAGGGTTCTGCTTTGTTATGTTTGTTTATTTGTTGTTTAGACCCCACATGTAATTGAAATCATACAGTATTTTTCTTTTTCATCTAGATCTGATTTTTTTTTTTCTTGTGTGAGATATGCTTCCAATTTTCTTTTTCCAAATGGTTATCTGGTTGTACCAATACTATTTATTATAAAGTTCATCATTTCCAGTAAGTTGAGATTCTACTCTAATCATACAAATTTTCATTATATTTCAAGGACCTACTTTTAGACTTTCAATTCTATTGTCAAGTAACAGTAGGACATTTGTTTATAGAAACGTTACCCTATACTTTTAAATCTGCTTTTCTTATTTAGGCCTTCTTCACTAAATACTAAATATTGTGAAATTCAGTATGAAACTCTAAGATAGGTGTTAGCTCTTCTCTAAATTTTTGGTAGAATTCAGCTGTGAAGCCGTCTGGTCCTGGGCTCCTGGGCTTTTGTTTGCTGAAAGATTTCTGATTACAGTGTCTATTTCCGTGCTTGTGATGGGCTTGTTAAGATTTTCTATTTCTTCCTGGTTCAGTTTTGGAAAGTTATACTTTTCTAAGAATTTGTCCATTTCTTTCAAGTTGTCCATTTTATAGTTGCCAATAGTAGTCTCTTATGATCCTTTGTATTTCTGTGTTTTCTATTGTGATTTCTCCATTTTCATTTTAATTTTTGTTGATTTGATTCTTCTCCCTTTGTTTCTTGATGAGTCTGGCTAATGGTTTGTCAATTTTATTTATCTTCTC
>SJYT01033638.1:0-27620 GCA_006410635.1 Cephalophus harveyi
CAGGCTCTAGAGAGAGAGCAGGCTCAGTAGTTGTGGTGCATGGGCTTAGGGCAACATCTCTCTCTTGAAAAGTAACTCCTTGGCACTGAACTCCTTTCTGTGGCCTGAAAGGCCTTCCTCTGTCCCCACCTGGGCACACATGTGCATGCATGTGTGTGAACACAGGAACAAACTACTTTTCCTGCTCCTCACCATAGAGGCGATGCCCGCCTCATGCTCCCTTAAACCTACTCATTTTATGTTCTACCTCAGGGTCTTTGCGTGTACTGTTCCCTCTAACTGGAAGGCTCCTTGAAATGACCACTGCTCCATCATCACTCAGGTCTGTCTCAGAGGTCACCTCCCCAGGGAGGCTTCCTGTAACGTCCTCGTCTAGAAGAGCCCTGCCCATCCCCGTCTGTCCCCTTACCCTGATGTGTCTTCTCCATAGCGCATTTCCCTGTCTAAAAGTGCCTTATTTATTCATTGTATAACATGTTTGAAGTCTCTCTCCCTGGCAAGGAGATTTCAAGTTAAGGACCCTTGGTTATTTTTTCTGCTGTGTCCACAGCAGCGGGGGTAATGTCAGCCTTTTGTAAATGTTCAGTAAATATTTGTTGAATGAATATATGCATTAATCAAATATACTCTCATCGTGTAATGTTGTATGGGGATTCCAAAGAGTCAAGCTTGCACTTACATTAAAACAGTCATTTTTGTTGCTTTTAAATGAGACAGATTAGGATTAGAACAAGAAACAATTTTGTGTTACCATGAAGGATTTTTTTGTTTTGTTTTATTTCCCTGTATCTCAACCTGTCGAGAGAGTTATTAGGTTGGTGAAAAAGTAATTGCGGTTTTGGATCATGAATTTTAAATCATTATAACTAGGCTTAAACACATTTATTAATCAAAATGTGCTGTGCTTAGTCACTCAGTCCTATCCGACTCTATGACCCCATGGACTGTAGCCTTCCAGGCTCCTCTGTCCATAGGGATTCTCCAGGCAAGAATACTGGAGAGGGTTGCCATGCCCTCCTCCAGGGGATCTTCCCAACCCAGGGATCGAACCCAGGTCTCCCGCATTGCAGGCAGTTTCTCTACTGCCTGAGCCACCAAGGAAGCCCAAAATAGCACATTACAGTTCATTAAAGTCAACACATTTTTGCCAATGAGAAATAAGTCTGTTTATTCCTGTAGCATAAAAATCCATGCTTTGGGATTCGATGAACTCTTAGAAAGCATTTTCTGCCTCCTGCTAGTTGTGGAAGCATTTTTCATGCAAAAAGTTGTCAGGATGCTTGGTGGTAGTCCGTTGGTGAGAGGTTAGGTGAATATGGCAGATGAAGCAAAACTTCATAGCTCAATTCATTCAACTTTGGAAGTGTTGGTTGTATGACGTGTGGTCGGGCATTGTTGGAGAAGAATTGGGCCCTCTCTATTGACCAGTGCCAGCTGCAGGCATTGTAATTTTCAGTGCATCTCATCTATTTGCTGAGCATACTTCTCTGATGTAATGTTTTCACCAGGATTCAGGAAGCTATGGTGGATCAGACAGGCAACAGACCACCAAATAGTGACCATGACCTTTTTATTTTGGTGCAAGTCTGTCTTTGGGTATAAGTTTGAAGAAGCTTTGGATATTTCTCTCAGTCCAGCCACTGAGCTGAGTTGTCACATAAAATCCTTTTTTGTTGCACAGCACAATCCAAGTGAGAAATGGTTTGTTGTTGCTTAGCATAAGAGAAGACGACACTTCAAAATTATGATTTTAAGGGTTTCCTTGGTGTCTCAGTGGTAAAGAATCCACCTACCAAGCAAAACAATGATTTTTCTGATTGCCATCAGCTCATGAGGCACCCACTTATTGAGTTCTCTCACCTTTCCAATTTGCTTCAAATGCCGAATGACTGTAGAATGGTCGACACTGAGTTCTTCAGTAACTTCTTGTGTACTTGTAAGAGGACCAGCTTTGATGACGGCTCTCCATCGGTCACCGTCAACTTCCTGGCTGGCCACCACACTTCTCGTTTTCAAGGCTCTCGTCTCCTTTGCACAGCTGCTTGAACCACCACTGCACAGTGCATTCATTAGCAGTTCCTGGGCCAGATGTGTTGTTGATATGCGAGTTGTCTCTGCTGCTTTATAACCCATTTTGAACTCAATAAGAAGATCACTTGAATTTTCTTTGTGTCTAACATCATTTCCCTAGTCTAAAGTAAATATAAACAGCAGTAATAAGTCATTAGCAAAAAAAATAAAGGAAGGAAGAAATGTGCATTAAAATTATGTATAACGTAACCACATTTATTTAAGGATGTATGCCAGTATCAAACAGCAGAGTTCATCAGCAGTGCAAAACCAGTTACTTTCGCACCAATCTAATAAATAGCCATCATCACCAGGAGCCGAGCAGAAACTCAGCTCTTATTGCTGTCCCTATTCCACTCACAGGTTTCAGTCATATTTTCTGTTGTCAGAGGATAGTTTTTTAGCCCTTGTGGTGAAATTGTGTGTATTTTTTTAAAATCCTGTAAAGAAAACACAAGGGCATTTAAAGACATACAGTGTTGATGAATTGCAAGATTCAACCTAGTGAAGTTACCACATCTCCTCACATTGATCTATAGATTTAAAACAGTTCCAGTCAAAACTCCAGCAGGATTTTCTGGTAGATACAGACAAGCCGATTCTCAAATTTATAGGGAAGGGTAAAGGAACTAGAATAACCAAAGCAATTCTGAAAAAGATTAAAGTTAGAGGCATCACACTAACCAATTTTATAATGTAGATTTTAAATATAGACTTAAAGTCATGGTAATCAAGATCATCGAGTTGATTGAGGGATAGACACATAGATCAACAGAGTAGAACAGAGTCCAGAAATAGACACATATAAGTATGGCCAGTTAATTTCTGACAGAGATGCAAAGATAATTCAGTGGAGAAAGAATAATCTTTTCAACAAATAGTATTGGAAAAAATGGACATCCATTTGCAAAAAAAAGATTGACCGAAATCTCCTGCCTTATGTAGAAATTAACTCAAAGTGGATCGCAGGTCTAAATGTAACACGATAATACTTTTAGAAGAAAACAGAAGATCTCTTGACCCAGGACTGGGCAGCGAGTTCTTAGACATGACATCAAGAGTGTGAACCATGAAAGAAAAAAATGATTAAATGGATTTCACTAAAGCTAAAAAGTTGCTTTTCAAAAGACACTCGTAAGTGAATGAAATAGCAGGCTACAGACTGGGGGAAATATTTGCAAATCCCTTATGCAAGAAATGACTTTTATCCAAAATATATAAAGAACTCTCAAAATTCAGCAGTTAAGAAAACAACTCGATTAAAACATGGGCATGAGACTTAAACAGATGCTTCAACAAGGAGGAAATGTGGATGACGAAAAAGGCACATGGAAAGCTGTCCACATCACTATTAGTCATTGCTGATGCTGCTGCTAAGTCGCTTCAGTTGCGTCCGACTCTGCGACCCATAGATGGCAGCCCACCAGGCTCCTCCGCCCCTGGGATTCTCCAGGCAAGAGTACTGGAGTGGGGTGCCATTGCCTTCTCCGTATTAGTCATTAGGAGATGCAAATTAAAGATGTGATGAGATGTAAGTACACACTTCTTAGAATGCCTAACTTAAAGAAATTTAAAAAATAGCATGCAGTGGTGAGGATGGAGAGCAGCTGGAACTCTTGTGTGTTACCTGTGGGTTGCAAATGGTACACCGCTCTGGAAAACAACTTGACAGTTTCTTACAAAGTTAAACGTCAGTCTCACTCTTAGGTATTTACCCTAGCGATATGAAGAGTTATGTTCACACAGAAACCTGCCCGTGAGTGTTTATAATAGCTCTCTTCATAATTGCGCCAAATTGGAAACAGCCCAGATGCCCTTCAGGGGATGAATGGATAAACTCTATACTACATGCGTATGATGAGATACTGCTCTACAATAAAAAGGGAACAACTGTTGATGCAGGCACCAGCTTGGATGAATCTCAAAGGCATAATGCTGAGCAAGAGAAACCAGTGTCAAAAGGTTATGCCTTTAAAGACCTGGAGTACAGTGGTGGTGGCCTGGAGCTGGAAGAGGGGGAGAATGGAGAGTTTTTGTTTGATGGGTTTAGAGTTTCAGTTTCACAAGATCGAAAGAGTTCTGGGGATGGATGGTGGTGATGGTGCACAACATTGGGAATTTATTTAATAGCAGTAAGATGCGCGCTTACAAATGGTTACAATGATAAAGCTTATCTTCTGTGTGTTAACCACAGTAAAAGAGGGGGAAAGTTATGTACCACGTGATTTCATTTATGGCTTTCTTGAAAAAACTGCATAGTGATGAGGCACAGGTCAGTGGTTGCCAGGAGTTAGAGGCGGGTGTGGCTTCAAAGGGCACCTGAGGGTACGTTTGGGGTTGCTGGGCTGCTCTTTGTCTCAGTTGTGGCTGTTCTGTGTCTCAGTTTGTTACACAAATCTCTACAAGTGTTAAAATTCATAGACCTACCCACCAGAAAGGCACTGTTGCTATAGGCTAATTTAAAAATAAAAACTAACTCCCACAGCTTGCTGAAGTTGCTCCATGGTGCAAAGCATACAACTAAAGTGCTGAAATAAATGCAGCATAGAAGCAATTAAAATGGGAAAAAAAAGCCGTAAAGTCCCTCCCTGTCAATATGTAAATAAACAAAAGATGAGATGTGCCACAAAAGCTAAACCGCAGGCGTTTTACATATCTGATTGCAAAAGCCGGCTGAAGTGGTTTTCACATCCTTTTTTGAAGACTGCGACTGCTGACTTGTAAGAAGTTGTGCACAGTATTCGTGCTTGTTCAATTTTCAGTAAAGCTTTCAATCCAAATTTTACTCTCCTTGAGCTGAACTTGGATTTTCCCAGCTGTTTTAGTTTGCTCTAGTTCAACATGGTGGGCACAGGAATGGCTCTGTGAACCAGGCACAGCTCCCCGGTGGGGCCCGGGTGGAGGGGAGGCTTCCAGTGGGACGCTGTGGATCACACCTGGGCCTCGTGTCAGGGTCGTTTCTGGGGCTTAGAGAATGCAGGTGTTCAGAGTGTCCCCCAAGGAGCTTGAGGAAATGCAGAGTCTGTCTGAGCTGGCTCCTGGACAGCTGTGCGTGTTTTAAAGCTCCATCTTGGTTGTACTGAACAGCCTGCTTTGAGACCTATGGGGTAGAATGGGAGTCAGACACAGGCAAGGTTGGGGGGACAGATGTAGGAGGGATACGCAAGAGGGCTGGCAACCAAGTCTGGGGGAAGATCTTCCTGAAGGAAGACTTCTTAGAGGTGGTGACTTCCTAGCCAGAGTCCCGAAGGACAGGGAGAATTATTAGACAAACAGGCTGTTCCATTCAGGAAGAAAGAGTGAAATGTGGACAGGGCACTCCAAGCATTTGATACGAGTAGAGAAGCATGTCGGGGGTGGGCACAGATGGGACTGGACACCAGAGTGAAACAGGAACCAGGGGTGGAGACCCTAGTACCAGGAAGAGTGAGTTGAGGCTGAGCTTTGTCAGTTTCTCAAGGTTCTGAATCAGTCCCCTGGGAAGAGCTGCCTATACTGCAGACAGCCTGAGCCCCACCAGGATCAGACACTCTGGCAGGGGCCTGGAAATCTGCAGTTTGAACCAGCGCCCGAGGGACTGCAGTGTGAGGTGGGGCCCATCAGGGAGTTTTGCTCGAGGCGTTCCCTTCACTTGTGTCTGTGTGTGACTCGTGCCCTGTCTGTAGCGCAGCTCGTTCCTGGAGACCGCTGCTGAACCTTGCGTTTGGGGACTCCAGTCTTTTTCGGGTGTCTTGGGGACCGTTTGTGGATTAGACGGAAACCATGCAAACCCTTCTGCAGGTGCTTGTTCATAAATGCGTCGTCGTTTTCCAGGAGGAAGTGGAACCTTCTGGGTGGGGCTTTGGGCCTGCTAGGTTTTTGCTGGGGAAGAAAAAGAAGATGAGGTGGGGTCTGCCCTGGGCGAGAAGGTAATGCGTCTTGGTGTCCTGGTGTCCTTCCCAGGAGCCGCAGCCCAGCTGGACGGACGACCTGCCGCTCTGCCACCTCTCGGGGGTCGGCTCAGCTTCCAACCGCAGCTACTCCACCGATGGCAAGGGCACCGAGAGCCATCCGCCAGAGGACAACTGGCTCAAGTTCAGGTGAGGTGCCGCCGCTGCTCTGCTGGGCGGCAGAAGCAGGCTTGCAAGAAACGCAGTTTGGCAGCTCTTTTGCGTGGGGCTTACCAGTGCAGCGTGGCCCACGGGAGGTGGTGTCTGTGCTGTCCCTTCCGCATCTAGACCTCAGACAGCCGAGGGCCTGCCCCAGGGGGCAGAGGGCATCCCAGAAGGTCATGGCCAGAGAGAAATGATGGTCAGAGTGGGACCCAGGTGCTCACCTGAAGCTGCAGCCGCTGAGTCTTTTGTCTCCCTGGCTGCTTTCCTCATCCCCTCACTCTGGAGCTGGACTCATTCTCCTACGAAGCCCTGGTCTCAGGCCTCTCCTGCCCTGTCTCTCTGTCAGGAGCGAGAACAACTGCTTCCTGTATGGGGTCTTCAACGGCTACGATGGCAACCGGGTGACCAACTTCGTGGCCCAGCGGCTGTCGGCGGAGCTGCTGCTGGGCCAGCTCAGCGCTGAGCACACCGAGGCCGACGTGCGGCGGGTGCTGCTGCAGGTACCGGGCTCGGGCTGGCCGACTGGGACTTCCACGGTTGGCCCAGAGGAGATCCTCCTGGGGAAGGGCTTATGGGCGTCACCGTGGACCCAGGGCTGAGGTGGGAGTTGCTGAGCCCTGGTAGAAGCAGGGTGTTTAGGGTGACCCCTTTCCTTCCATGAAGCTCAGACGCTCGGCCTCGGTGACCGCAGCTCCCGGGCCCTGCTCCCTGCAGCCCCTCACTCCTGGTTGGCTGGTGTCGTTTTCCAGTTCTGCATTCCTGCTTGCTGTGGTTCTGGAGTTTCTCCTCCTGGCATCTCCTTTGGGAAGCGAGTCCCAAGGCATTAATTGTAGATGAGAATGGTGGATTCTGGTTCCTCGAGAACAGCGTTCCCAGCCATTTTCCTGCCTTGGCACCCAAAGGCCTGATCACTCGGGGCCAGTGCCCGGAACTGTCAGCTGCCCCAAGGAAAGTGGTGGCATGGCCCGTGTCAAGGGGCCTTCAGGATGTGGCGGTGACATTAGCTGTCACTGACCTAGACTCACTCTGAGCCAGGGCTGGGTGCTCGGGGAGATGCTTTCAGTGACTCTCGGGGCAGCACTTCCTCTGTGTCATCAATGAGGGGCTGAGACTGGCCGGCAGGGGCAGAGCTGACATTCACCCCCAGGTGGCCTGACTCCAAGCCTGTGCTCTTAGCCTCTCTGCCCTCTCTTGCTTCGCTGGTTGCTCTGTGATGCCTCCTGGAAGGTACCAGCCCCACGGGACCGTCTTTGTCAGACCTTGCCTGCAGGAGCAACGGTGCCTGGCGGTGCCCTGCGTGAAGCCCCATCACGTGGCAACCTGCGGTTGCTATGACTTGTTGCTAATAATAAGGGGCGTTTCAGCCTCAGCTGACAGTGGTATTTCAACCTGCCTTCGCTTCCTTGTCCCCTGTGTCTAGGCTTTTGATGTGGTGGAGAGGAGCTTCCTGGAGTCCATTGATGACGCACTGGCTGAGAAGGCGAGCCTCCAGTCCCAGCTGCCCGAGGTAATGTCCTCAGCCTGTGCCCCTGGAGAAGCAAGGCCCGTCTTTGCTTGGAGCAAGGACTCATCTGCCGTGTCCCTCCCAAGCCACTGACAAAGCTGGGCCAGAGCAGCAGGCATTAGGGGGATAGTTCCTGATGGGATGTGGGTGGGCGAAGGTTCTGTCCTCTAGGGACCTTGCTGGCCAGCTGTGAGCAGCCGTGCTCTGAGGCTCTGCTAGGGGGGGGAGGGGTCTGAGAGAAGCCCCTCTCAGGTCGGTCCTTAGCCCGAATCAGTCCAGGCCTCATCACCTGCCTGCTCACGTCATGCTTTAGGCTCCTTCGGGGCTGCCGGGACAAGTGAGGTCATGCCTCGTCGTCCTGAAAGACACCTGCTCTGGCGCTGCAGCCAGCTTCCCTCCCGGCCGGGCCTCAGATGCCCGCTCTTTAAGGGAGGGCAGGTGGGTGAGACGGTCTCCAGGTCCTGGCCTGCTCTGAACCCCCCATGATGGCTTCTAGGGTGTCCCTCAGCACCAGCTGCCTCCTCAGTATCAGAAGATCCTCGAGAGACTCAAGGCCTTGGAGAAGGAGATCTCGGGAGGAGCCATGGCCGTCGTGGCAGTCCTTCTCAACAACAGGCTCTACGTGGCCAATGTCGGTGAGCCGCCTGCCTGTCCCAAGGCTGGGCAGTGGGAAAGAAGGTCACCTCAGGATCCAGGAGTCCTTTGGGCAGCCAGCCTGCTCCCCAGACACAGAAGACCTGCAGCTCAGGTGTCCTGAGGCCGCTGGGTGTTTCCCGTTACTCCACATATCTCGGTCCCCGCCCAGAGTGTTGGAAGTACCTGCTCGCAGGCGGGCATCCTAGCTTTAGTCCCTACTCTGTCCCTAACTGGCTTGGGGCTTGGGGAGTTGCATCCCCTCTGGGCTCTACCTCAGTGGCTTCCTCTTTTGGGAGAGGCTGCCTGGCTGTGGAAGACCCATGTGGCATCCTGTGAAGGGGACCAAGATGGGCTAGGTGCAGCCTGGAGGTGGGGCGGGGTCCCAGGGCTGATGGGGTTTGTAGGCAAAGAAGGGCCGGCCATCTGGGAACCCGAGCAGCTGGTGCCCCCTGGGTGCAGGCTACTGCAGGGGCTCTGGGGAGATCCCTCTGACATGGTGCCTCTTCTCTTCCTCCTTCCCTTAAGATTTCATTATGGGAAAAACTCAAAAGTGTAAACAAATAGAATAGCATTTAATGAACTTCTGTGTGCCCCTCCCCCAGCCCCAACATCCCTTCCCCCGGCCAGTTTCATTTCATCCACAGCCCTCTGTCCCTGCCTTGTTGTGGAGCAAATCCTGACACTGTCGTGTTATCTGTAAATATTGCAGTGTGTCTCCTTAGAAAAAAGGTCTCTTATTCAAATTATAATCATGCTTGGTTGACACTGGAAAAGTTTGAACGAATTCCTTAATCTTGTCAGCTCTCCCCAGCTAGTGACTCACTCCAGTGGTCTGAGCCTGTTTTCTTTGCTCTTTTGAAGGAGTTCCGCGTGTGAGATGCCTGCCTCTTCTTTCTCTTTTTTACAATGTGTCCTGTTCTTCGCTGTGCTCTCAGTCTTAGCTGCTCGCATTCTGCTGCAGGTACAAACCGCGCACTCCTATGCAAATCCACGGTGGATGGCCTGCAGGTGACGCAGCTGAATGTGGACCACACCACAGAGAATGAGGATGAGCTTTTCCGGCTCTCGCAGCTGGGTGAGTGGGGGCGAGCGGTGCAGGCCGAGGGCCCTGGGGGGAGGGGCTCGAACCCAGCGGCTCATTCTGCACCTTCTGGTGGCTGTGTAGGGAGAGGCTGTGACCTTGGGCTTGGGACCGGCCTGCCTGGGGTCGAATCCCAGCTCGGCCACTTATTCACTGGTGGTTTGGGATCTTACTCAGGTTTTCTGTGCCTCACTTTCCCCTTCTGTGCAACGAGGATAATAGTAACACTCAGGATGGTGTAAGGGTTGAAAGGGTTTTCACGTGTGGATTGCTTCCAAGTGTCCCTGGTGCTCGCTGTTGCTGGTGGAGCCTGAGAGACCAGAGAAGTCCTGGGACCCCAGCCCGGCCACGGCCGCCCCCGCTGTCCCCTGAGCTCAGGCCGCAGGGGGAGCCGGGCTGGCCGGTGCTGGATCTCGTCTCTCGTCGGGGAGGGACTCTGAGCCAGGCGTGTTCCCACAGCAGGGGGGCTGGGGACACTGGGGCACGTGGGGTTAGCTGCCTTCCAAGGCTCCCTGCTGTGACCTCACTTCCTGTTCAGTGGGTCCCCATTGCTTTGTTTTTGTGGACATGTCTGTGTTGTCTCCTTTCGGTTCTTTTTTTTTTTTTTAATTTTTTATTATTGATTTTGGCGGCGCTGGGTCCTTGCTGTGCACGGGCTTTCTCTGGCTGTGGTGGGTGGAGGCCCGTCTCTGGTTGCAGCGTGCAGGCTTCTCACTGTGGTGGCTTCTCTTACGCAGCACGGGCTCGGGGCCTGCAGGCTCAGTTGCGCACGTGGGCTTAGCTGCTCTGAAGCATGTGCTGTTTTCCCAGACCAGGGGTTGAACCCTCGTCCTCTGCACTGGCAGGTGGATTCTTAACTACTGGGCCACCAGGGAAGTTGCTGGGTTCTTCTTTATGAGCAAAGCCTGAGGTGTGTTTTTCTCCCTCTGGTAGGTTTGGACGCAGGAAAGATCAAGCAAGTGGGGGTCATTTGTGGGCAGGAGAGCACCAGGCGCATCGGGGATTACAAGGTCAAGTACGGGTACACTGACATCGACCTACTCAGGTAAGCGCCGGCCCAGCTGCCCCTAGTTTGTCTGGAAGACCAGAGGCCCAGGGGCAGATAACAGATTGTAGGCTCTGGGGATAAGAGGTAGAGTTCAGAGCCCAAGGATAGTCTTTCATCCTCCCAGAGAGGTTGGTATGGGGCAGGCCCTGGACCCAGCAGGCTAGGAGTCAGGATCCTGCAGACCAGGCTGGCAGGGGGTCAGTTAGGGAGCTGGGTCAAAGCCACAGGCAGCATGCGGTGCCATGGGGCCTGGCAGGCCAGAGCTGGCATGAGCTGCCTCGTGTGGACAGAAACGGACCGAAGCCTGTTGGTCAGCGCTCTCGTGGCTGAGGCCAAGGCGGGGGTGCCAGATGGGTTGTCCCTGCTGGGCGCCACCCAGTGCTAGCAGCAGACGGGAGAGGGTAATAATTGTGAGCCTTCATCTAAGCCGGTGCACAGCTCTTCACATCCATGCTTTTATTCCGTCCTCACTCAGACCCTGTGAGGTGGGTGCTGTTTCTGCCCCAAAGATATTTTCATAGGAGGAAACTGACACACGCAGTGGGTGGCCTGCTTGGTCTCAAGGCTAACAGTGGGCTGAGTCAAGACTTGCACCCAGAGAGCCTGGATTCAGAGCTGGGGTTTAAATAATCGAGTTTGGAACCTTTTGTCTCTAATTCACAGGGTTGTGTTTGCTTTATGGGAAGGCACATTGCATTTTAGAACGATTCAAGAAATGCCCAGGATATGGAGTGAAAAATGGATTTTCCTCCCACCCCAGGCTCAGACTCCTTCCTCAGAGGCTGCTAGTTTCCGTGCACATGAGCGTACATGTGTGTGTGTGTGTGTGTGTGGTGGGTGCAGGGAGGGGGCAGATTTCTTTTTCAGAACAGCCACAGATCCTCGCATCCCGTGCCGTGTTGTGCACCTGACTGTTCTCAGCATAGGCGTGTGGCTCTCCTTTCCTGCACGCCTGCAGTCTCGGCTGCCGCATTCTTGGTAGCTGCTACGAGGATTCCAGGGTGTAGCTGTCAGCACCCGCCTAACCTGCCTCTGTTGATGGACTTTTGGGGTGTTTCTAGACTCACTCTTTTAAACCCTATTGCCAGGAACGTCCCCTCATCCTTGCCCTGCGTGCATGTGTTGGAACTTCCTGACATTGCCCAGCTCTGAGGGACCATCAGTTCATGGTCCCTTTGCAGCTGGAGTGTATTTGGACTCTAGGTCAGCTTCGGGGAGATGTGGACTTCTTTATGGACAGGAGATATGGAGTGGGGCCAGGATTGGGCCTTTGACCTTGGCTGTTCTGACCTCAGCTGCCCACTGACTTCCCTGGCCTGCTGAGCTTTATTTTAGCAGCTGTCCTCAGAAGACAGGTCTGTTTTCTTGGTTTTGCTCTTTCCTCTATTTCTTTTCCTCTTGTCAGAAGTATGTTTTATTTTACGTTCTGGGTGTAGATTCTTCTCACCAGGATAAATGTCCCAGGGCCCATTCCAAGCACAGCTCTCCCCTCCACTCTCTTCCCACAGTGCTGCCAAGTCCAAGCCGATCATCGCAGAGCCTGAAATCCACGGTGCACAGCCCCTGGATGGGGTGACAGGCTTCCTGGTGCTGATGTCCGAGGGGCTGTACAAGGCCTTGGAAGCAGCCCACGGGCCTGGGCAGGCCAACCAGGTGAGCTGGGCATGGGCAGAGCGTGGCTGACCAGCCTGCAGGGTGGCATGCTCCCCTGGGGCTGCAGTCAGCTCTCCCGCTCAGCTCCAGGGTAATCAGGGACCTAGAGTTCTGATTGGCAAATGCTTTTGCCAGACATTGCTGTGTTTAAAACTGGGAGAAGAAAAAACCCAGAGTTCCAAGTAAACCCATCCCACCCAAAAGCTTTCTCTTCTGGACCTGAAGGAGTGTCAGTCCCCAGGGCCCTGAGCGGAGCCTCAGGGAAGGGGGTGAGGAAAGTGAAGGCAGGCATGGCTCTGGAGACTGTCGGGAAGGGCCTGGCTTGCAGGGGTGCAGCCTGGTACACAGAGCACCGGACGAGGACTCGTGTGGCCTGCCCAGGTCCCACTCCACTGCCTCTTCCACTTTCCTCTTTGAGCTGAGACAATTTATAGTTTGTTCCTCGTTTCTAAGACGAGGATGCTGACCTCTTAACTTCGTGGGGCTGCGGTGAGGGCCGGGCGAGGAAGACATAGGTCCTCAGCCCGTGGGAGATGCTGTGTTACCCTCTGCCGCGGAGTGTGTGTGTCTCTGAAGTGGGACTCGGGGCAGTCACTTCAAGGATGACCTTGAAGGGAAGACCTCGGCTGGCGGGGCCGGGCAGGGAAGTTCAGCTGGTGCTCCTCCTTCCATCTGTGATTCTGTCCTAGTGCGAGTAAGGAGGGTGAGTCTAGGTGCCTCACTGTCTCCTACCACCTGTGCTCTAGGTTTTTCCCCTATTTTATCTCATTCCTTCCAGTTGCCTGATAACGTAGTGGGGGCAAGGGCTCACTGCCATGTCAGTTAGGGAATTTGAGGCTCACAGAGTCCAGGGTCTTGTCTGAGGTGACACAGCTGCTCAGTGATGGAGCTGAGCCCATTTCTGCCACCTCCCCCAGACCATGCCCGGGCCATTTCCTGTTACCTGCTTCTGCTCTCCTACCTCCAAGAAACTGCCGCCAGCAGTGTGATTTTTGTTTGTTTCTTTGCTCTTCACAATAAGATTATATAGTGGCATTTTCTGGCTTCTAGAATGCACTGAACAGTGGACTTTTCTGGGGACAGGGCCCCGTCTTCATCCTGTATCCTCAGTTTCTGGCAAAACTGGCATATTATCTCCTACAGTAAGTTTGTTCCAGGAAAGAAAGCTTATTCATAATGACAGTTTGTACTGGGCTTTTTAGTAGTCTCTGAAGTGCCCTCACATCCATTTTATCCTCATTGTAATGCAGCGAGGTAGATGTTATTCCCCCATTGTTTTGGTCTGAAAGCCAAAAATCAGAGAAATCACAAGGTCACATCTTCTCTAATGAGAAAGTTCCGGGAGAGTTATCCTGAATAGCTTGAGAAGCTCAGATCGCAGGCTTGGCTGGTGACCCCTAAGTGTCCTGATGTGAAGACGGTGCAGTTGGGGCCTGCAGTCGCTGGTACCGCTCATTCCTCACCGGGTTGGTGCTCTCCCCACCCCCAGGAGATCGCCGCCATGATCGACACGGAGTTTGCCAAGCAGACTTCGCTCGATGCGGTGGCCCAGGCCGTGGTGGACCGGGTGAAGCGGATCCACAGCGACACCTTTGCCAGTGGCGGGGAGCGTGCCAAGTTCTGTCCGAGGCATGAGGACATGACCCTGCTGGTGCGGAACTTTGGCTACCCCCTGGGCGAGATGAGCCTCGCACCCTCCCCAGCCCCAGGTATGTATGCCATGTGCACAGGAAGGCATCCGAGGCCACTGTCCGGGGCTGGGCTTGGGCAGAGCAGCTGAGGCCTTGGGCCTCGCTGCCTTGGGTGGAGTGGAGTTGGGAGGCCTGCATTTGAGCCCTTCCAGGTCAGGTTCTGACTTGAAAGCTCTCTGAGCCGCACTTACATTTCCCTTTTTGTCTGTGAAACCAGGACAGTACCTTCTGCCCTGGCCTCCCCCAAAAGACCTGAGCTGCACTTTGCAGCGCCATGGGCCACATCTCTGGGACCATGGCACCCGCTGGCCCAGGGCCTGCTGTGCAGCCGGCACCTCACCTGCCACATTTCCTTTCATCCTCATTAATGACCATTTACAGAAAGGAAACCGAGGCCCTGAGAGGAAGGGGCTAGGCACAGTTGGCTGTGTCGGAGGTGATTGGTGTAATGCTGAATCGAGTTGCCCAGGAAGAGAGGCGATTGCGCTTTTGCCCTCCCTCCTAGTGCTGTGTCGTGTCAAGACCATCAGTTCCTGAAGCTGCGTTTCCTTTTCTTCTTTCAAACAAGCGAGCCCCAGCACTCAGGCATCCACAGGGGATTCGTTCTCCCACAGACAGCGGGGTTCCTGCAGTTTTAGGTTGTTATTGCAACCATATTTTTGTTGGGCCAACCTCAACCAGGAGCATTCTTAGCCCTCGGGTTAAATCATCGTGGGAAGCCATGCAGTAACCCTTTCACTGAAGCAGCGCAGCCCTGGTTTTTTCTCCTGCTTGAGCACCAGCGATGCTTTGCTGCTGAGAGCAGGCCCCCGCCTGGCCAGGACCTTGTCTCTGCCAGATACTCCTTCGCCGTCCCAAGGGGCAGAGGGCCGAGCTCGGGCACCGAGCCGGGCCCCCACCTATCTTCTCAGCCCCTGGCTCAGTCCTGTTCCTGCCCCCCCAGGGTTCCCCACCAGCTGCATCCCGTGGCCCACCACTCTCTTCCTCCCATAGCCGCTGGAGGACGCGTGTACCCCGTGTCCGTGCCTTACTCAAGCGCCCAGAGCACCAGCAAGACCAGCGTGACCCTGTCCCTCGTCATGCCCTCCCAGGGCCAGCTGGTCAACGGGGCCCACAGCGCTTCCACCCTGGACGAGGCCACTCCCACCCTCACCAAGTAAGTGCCCACCCACACCCCAGCCGCTTTCAGGCAGGCCTGCTTCCCGAAGACAGACCTCGGTCCCTGGATGGAGTGGCCACAGGCCGTGTCCTGTAGGATCTTGTTCCTCTCGAATTCCCCAACTCCACATCCCTGGGGAGGCCTGCGTAGATCTGGTTCCAGCAGCTCCCCGAAGCCGGGCAGAGAGGGGTGGGGACAGGCGGTTCATGCCGACAGCGGTCTGTTCACTTCTTCCTGCAGGTGCCGTGGGTCAGTTTTCATTTAATAGGAATGTTCTCCTCTTGTTCTTTGCTCCCGGCTCAGAGTGTGTGGTTTGGAAGGCCACCCCATGGCACCCGTGCTTGTGGGGCATTGTTTGACCTGTGCTGGCCCGTGGGAGCCGGTGCACTCTGACTGAAAGTGTCCAGTGTTAGCTTTGAAGTGAGGCCTCTAGTTTCAGGCTTGGGGAGGGGTGGCCGCAGCTAGGGGGTCTGGATCCTGGGGGTGTGGCGGGCAGGCCTTCTCCTCAGGCCGCAGGGCAGACCTGCCTGACAGGTCTGGTGTCTACCCCACCCCCTCCATTCTGGGGAGTGTGTCCCGCCCCCCAACCAGCTGCCACAGCCGGGGGTGGGTCCGGTTTCCACATTCCAGCCCCCGCAGAGAATAATAGAGATGCCACACCCGGCCCACTCAGGAGCTGGCCAGTTGGAAGGTTCACAAGCTGCGTTTCCTTTTCTTCTTTCAAACAAGCGAGCCCCAGCACTCAGGCATCCACAGGGGATTCGTTCTCCCACAGACAGCGGGGTTCCTGCAGTTTTAGGTTGTTATTGCAACCATATTTTTGTTGGGCCAACCTCAACCAGGAGCATTCTTAGCCCTCGGGTTAAATCATCGTGGGAAGCCATGCAGTAACCCTTTCACTGAAGCAGCGCAGCCCTGGTTTTTTCTCCTGCTTGAGCACCAGCGATGCTTTGCTGCTGAGAGCAGGCCCCCGCCTGGCCAGGACCTTGTCTCTGCCAGATACTCCTTCGCCGTCCCAAGGGGCAGAGGGCCGAGCTCGGGCACCCAGCCGGGCCCCCACCTGTCTTCTCAGCCCCTGGCTCAGTCCTGTTCCTGCCCCCCCAGGGTTCCCCACCAGCTGCATCCCGTGGCCCACCACTCTCTTCCTCCCATAGCCGCTGGAGGACGCGTGTACCCCGTGTCCGTGCCTTACTCAAGCGCCCAGAGCACCAGCAAGACCAGCGTGACCCTGTCCCTCGTCATGCCCTCCCAGGGCCAGCTGGTCAACGGGGCCCACAGCGCTTCCACCCTGGACGAGGCCACTCCCACCCTCACCAAGTAAGTGCCCACCCACACCCCAGCCGCTTTCAGGCAGGCCTGCTTCCCGAAGACAGCCCTCGGTCCCTGGATGGAGTGGCCACAGGCCGTGTCCTGTAGGATCTTGTTCCTCTCGAATTCCCCAACTCCACATCCCTGGGGAGGCCTGCGTAGATCTGGTTCCAGCAGCTCCCCGAAGCCGGGCAGAGAGGGGTGGGGACAGGCGGTTCATGCCGACAGCGGTCTGTTCACTTCTTCCTGCAGGTGCCGTGGGTCAGTTTTCATTTAATAGGAATGTTCTCCTCTTGTTCTTTGCTCCCGGCTCAGAGTGTGTGGTTTGGAAGGCCACCCCATGGCACCCGTGCTTGTGGGGCATTGTTTGACCTGTGCTGGCCCGTGGGAGCCGGTGCACTCTGACTGAAAGTGTCCAGTGTTAGCTTTGAAGTGAGGCCTCTAGTTTCAGGCTTGGGGAGGGGTGGCCGCAGCTAGGGGGTCTGGATCCTGGGGGTGTGGCGGGCAGGCCTTCTCCTCAGGCCGCAGGGCAGACCTGCCTGACAGGTCTGGTGTCTACCCCACCCCCTCCATTCTGGGGAGTGTGTCCCGCCCCCCAACCAGCTGCCACAGCCGGGGGTGGGTCCGGTTTCCACATTCCAGCCCCCGCAGAGAATAATAGAGATGCCACACCCGGCCCACTCAGGAGCTGGCCAGTTGGAAGGTTCACCAGTAAGGTTTCCCTCTGCCTTGCAGGGGGCCTTTTCGGCTCCCTGCCCGCCTCCCCCCGCCACTGCCGCTGTGGGCTCAAGGGGCCTACCAGGCCACTGAGTAATGGGCATCTCCCCGCCCCTGCAGCGGAGCCACCAGCTGTGTCCACAAAGGCCGGGAGTGGTAGCGGTCATCCCGGACCAGGCAGGGAGACTAGCCGTTCTGTGCCTCCTGCTCCCCAGGGCCCCAAACAGCCTCTCTCCTCCACCCCGCACTGGAGCTCAGTTGGGCCCCCGGGGCTAGCCCAGTGCAGAGTGCTAGGCTGTGTAGGGCGTTTGCAGGACGGTGGGCTGGCAGGTAATTCCCAGACGTTACAGGCTCTGAGGGTGGGTGCCTGGGGGGGCCTGTCCCAACCCAGCAGTGAGAAGAACAAGGAGGAGTGAGGAGGTTTCCTGGGAGAAGAATGCTGGCCTCCCTGAAGTCAGTGGGGTCTGGCGTAGGGTGGATTCAGAGAGGCTGGAATGGATGGCGTCCAGCTCAGCACAGCTCGGAGGGCGACGCGTTCTGTGTCTCGTACAGCAGCCACTGGCCCCTCGGGATTGTTGAGCACCGACGTGAGTGGTCCGTTTTACTTAATTCCAGGTAATTTAAATAGCCTCTTATAGCTAGAACTTCACAAATGCTTTTCACTTTTCACCTTCCCCAAAGAACACCTGGCTGGGCTGGCTCTCGTGATGGCCTTTGTCAGAGAAGCCTGTGCCCAGAGGGATTGGCCAAGGCAGGCGCCGTGTGCCCCCAGGCCAGAAGCCAAGGCCTGTGACTGACTTGCCCCTGTCGTGCCCACAGCCAGAGCCCGACCCTGACCCTGCAGTCCACCAACACGCACACCCAGAGCAGCAGCTCCAGCTCGGACGGGGGCCTCTTCCGCTCCCGGCCCGCCCACTCCCTCCCGCCCGGCGAGGACGGCCGCGTGGAGCCCTACGTGGACTTTGCCGAGTTCTACCGCCTCTGGAGCGTGGACCACGGCGAGCAGAGTGTGGTGACGGCACCGTAGCCCGGCCGCAGAGTGCTGCCCAACAGGACGGGGCCCGGGGACGGGCAGGATGGGCCTTTTCCTGCCGTTTGCTTGTGCCGTGGGGGCCGGCAGGGCCCCGTCCTCAGCCTGCGTCATTCTCTCACCCCACAGCCTTCAGTGCTGCGGAGAATGTTCTCCGAGTGTGCCAGCGCAGGCTGGGCCCCTCGTTACGGCACCGGCACAGGGGGCTGCCTCAGCCAGGACCATTGTGTTTCTCCGAATGCGGGGCACGAGTGCGGCAGCCACGAGCCCACCAAGTGGGGCCTTGCATGCTGCGGGCCCGCAGCCGCTGCTTTCCCGAGGCCATCCCTTCCCCCCTGCCCTGGAAGAGCCTGTGGCCACTGCTGGCACCCCCCCTCACCTCGGCGGTGGTTCTCGCCTTTCTTCTCTGGCCTCCAGAGGGGAACTCCTATTGGCGTCTGCACCTTTGAGGCCTGTACCTGTCCCTGGGCCCGCCTGGGTTCAGGCGGACTGGGATGACTGCAGAGGGGCAGTCAGGTGGGAAGGACCTGGAAGGAATTGGTCTAACAGGAGCAGTGGTCCTGGAGCCCTCCAGAGCCGGGTGGAGGAAAGGTGAGGACATGCCTGGCCTGAGTGGGACAGCGGCTGCTCTTCTCCAGGAGCCAGTGCGGCTCTTTCCCTCGGAGACCCGGGGAGCCCCAGGTTGGGGAGCCGCTAAGATTGCGATCTTTACCACGGACTGTGAGTCTCTGCTGTGTTCAGGGTAACGCACAGGTCTTCGGTCAGGCTACGGGGCTCATTAGAAACAGAACGATGGGAAATGGTTCCGAAAGGGAAGAGGTCTTGGAGACGAGCTGCTCTGGGTGGTCCGGAGCTTTGGAGACACGCATTGTTTCTACAGACTCTTAGGGCAGGGTCAGGCCAGCCCAGGCCCCGAGTCGGGTCATTTCATGCCTGTGGTCTGCCTTGAGCGGGGAGGGGTGCCACCAGGGCTCTCGGCTAGAATTGCCCTTCGTGTTTTCAGAGGAGGAAGCAGGCCCAGGTCACAGAGTTGGGGTGGCGTGTAGGCTTAGTTGCTCACTTGTGTCCAACTCTTGTGACCCCATGGACTGTTGCCCTCCAGGATCCTCTGTCCTTGGGATTTCCCAGGCAAGTGTACCTGCTCTGCCCTCCTCCAAGGGATCTTCCCAATCCAGGGATCAAACCCGTGTCTCTTGCATCTCCTGTATTGACAGGCAGATTCTTTACTTTTGTGCCACCTGGGAAGCCCAGTTAGTGGTGGAGCAGAATTCACATCTTTCTGTCAGTCTCTGAGGTCCCCTGGATTCTTAGTGCCCCCTCCCCAGCTCCCAGCCTCCTGCCCACGACTCCCCAGACAGCTCACCAGGGACTGGCCACAGTGTGTGGCCTCAAATGTGCTTGGAGTATGAAAAGTCTGAGGCCAGTTCCAGGGTCCCCTGTTGGCTCTGTGGTCCAGGAATGTGTTTCCCTGTGGTGGGGCAGGGCCCCGTATGGTTCCGGTTTCCATGGGGAGCGGATCTCAGCAGGGAGCCCTTAGCCCGCCCCGACTACAAGGCCATCTCTGTTGTGCAGGTGAGCAGATTTCAGATCAGTCACAGAGGCTCGGGAACAAAGGGAATTCTCTTCCAAGAGTGTCTGTGATGCTGTTTGGTCTCTAGAAATAGAATCACTTTTTTACTGCAGTAAAGAAATAATAAAGGATGGTATTATACGCCGTGGTGTTGAGTCTTTCACTCACATCTCGTGTAACTCAGTGGCCCTGGGAGGTGGCTGCTGTTGCCTGCCCTGCTCGGCACCTGGAAGCACCGCTCCCCAGGCCGGGGGTGGCAGAGCCAGGATGCAGACCCGGCCTCCTGACTGGACCAGAGCTGCCGTCTCCCAGCCCCAGGGAGAGCACTGTGTTGTCCAGGGCCCCCCAGGTCCTTGCACGTCTGGAGAGGCCAACAGGTCTCTCCTGCTGCGGGCCAGGTCCTCCAGGCCCGTGGACGGTGGCGGGGCTGTTGTGTGGCCCCCAGTCTTCCTGGTGGCGGGCCCGGTTCTCAGCGTGAATGTGGTGTGGCTGTCAGGGCTGCAGGCCTCCAGGACACAGGCCTCCCATCCTCACCCGTTAATACGTGGTGAGAGGGTTGCTCAGCTTCGTTTCAGTTTTGTCTGCGTGGAAGCTATTCTGTGAGTACTGGTCCACGAAGAGCCTCTTCCTGCTTTACGGGACTCGAGACCTCATCGCTCTAACACTGTGAAGTCATGTGTTATGAAGACTCTGCCTGGTCATTGCATGTAGCAGGTGCTACCGGGCGCTTATCCCAGGAACCCAGACGTCAGGCCATGGGTGTGGTTCTGTCTCTTCTCAGTGAAGCCCAGAGGGAGGCTGTCAGCCAGGCTCCCAAACAGTTCCTCCAACAAGAGCATCTTCCATGATTCTTCTTTCTGGGCCCCCTCCTTTGAAACCAAACAGCGATGCAGATCGCTGCTAACCCAGACAGGCCTGGCATGAGCACGCACTGTGTTCCCCCACACAGGTAGTATCAGCTCAGGGCGAAGCTGGGCGTTTCCATCAGTCCCGGTGGACTCGTCGAGGACAGACAGTGTCAGGCGGCCAGTTTTGAGGAGTACTGACACCAGTTCATGGTCTCCGTTCCTGCCTCTGTGACCCCCTACCCCCCCCCTTCAGGCTATCAGAGCAGCGGGCTCATTCAGCCCCTGCTTGCCTTGTTCTCCCAAGTCGCTCAGTGGGCCAGGGTGGACCTCAGAGCCCCTCCCTTTCCTTCGAGGCCAAAGCCCCTGCCTGTTTCCTGCAGTTGTCTCTTCAGCAAAGCCTTCCTGTTGTCCAGACGGTGCTGAGCTCAAGAGCCTTCCGCATCTCCTGCCTCCACCTCCCGACCCCTGCTGTGTTGCAGTCCTGTGTGTTTTCTCAGGGTGGACCTCAGAGCCCCACCCTTTCCTTCGAGGCCAAAGCCCCTGCCTGTTTCCTGCAGTTGTCTCTTCAGCAAAGCCTTCCTGTTGTCCAGACGGTGCTGAGCTCAAGAGCCTTCCGCATCTCCTGCCTCCACCTCCCGACCCCTGCTGTGTTGCAGTCCTGTGTGTTTTCTCTCTCCTCTCCTCCGCCCCCTCCAACCTAAACCCTCTTCAGTCATCTCAATAGGCCAGCGCCTGGGCAAGTCGAAGAAACATCAGAGGAGCAAGAACAGGCAATGGGTGAACTGCCTGGGGAAGAGCTTCTAGAACTTTCCTACAGGAAACATCTCTAGCCTATAGAAAACTACTCCCACCAGTACCCCCCTCCCCAGAGTTTGGAAGTGTGTAAGCAGTTAGATGTCTTATAACTTATAGGTGAGTTAATTACTTACACCAAGTAAATCGATGCTTCAGGAAGCACTCCATGTCAGACCTGTAGATTTGGAGGCCTCGGCACATTGCAGGGAGCCCAGCAGTTCCCAGGTTGAGGGACCCAGGTGACCCTATAAAACTCTTAACTACTCTGTGCCAGGTGGGAACCTGCAAGGCATTAACTTGTGAGGGAGGCCCTCAGGATGGCCACCCCCCACATGCCTCCCAGTGCCACCAGGCAGGGGTGTATGCCCGAAGGTTCACTGGGTTCTGTTGGTATCCTCACTTTAGAAATGAAGAAATAAAGAACAGGCGGGACTTTGAAGAGTGATCAGGAGACAGAGTTCTGCTCAGGATAAGGACTTGCTAGTAAGCCTGTGCGGAGAAGGCAATGGCATCCCACTCCAGTACTCTTGCCTGGAAACTCCCATGGACGGAGGAGCCTGGTGGGCTGCAGTCCATGGGGTCACTGAGTCCGACACGACTGAGCGACTTCACTTTCCCTTTCACTTTCATGCATTGGAGAAGGAAATGGCAACCCACTCCAGTGTTCTTGCCTGGAGAATCCCAGGGATGGTGGAGCCCAATGGGCTGCCGTCTGTGGGGTCGCATAGTCGGACACGACTGAAGTGACTTAGCAGCAGCAGCAGCAGTAGGCCTGTGAGCTATTGAACGTCAGAGGGGGCTACGTGCACACACCGTAAACATGGAGATGTCCATCTTTCTGGTGTGTGAGCCAAGCTGCACCCCTGGCATCTGCTGGAGCGGAAGGGTTGAGCTCTAGACCCAGCCTGTCACAGACACTGAAGAGGGCGTAGTTGTTAAAAATACAGATTCCTTGGTCCTACCCTGGAATCACAAATCACCCCTTCCAGAGGGAGACCTCTGGGTCTGGAACCCCACAGGACCAGGTACCCCTGGAGTTCTTGACTGAAGGCCGAGCTGCATGGCCTCTGCGTACTTGCCCCCTCCGGGTGGCCTTCCATAAGGTGGTGCTTCTGTGAGTGGTACGTCTCTGTGCCCCTGAGTGGCCTTGGATGAGGCCCCAAAGCTCTCTGATCCCTATCTCAGCTCCAAATGAGGGTTTACAGCTCAGCTTTCTGTGAAAGCCCACAACTATCATTTAATGAATTGTAATCATGTACCAGGCAGGTACCTGACAATGAGGTCTCGCGTAATAGTTAGCAACCTGGCCAAGCAGCAGATGTCAGTGACCTCATCGTAGAGAAAAGGAAACCAAGACCCGGAGAGGATGAGCCGGTGCCCAGGATCACGCGGGAGCAGGAATTTGAACCTGAGGCTTTTCTCTACGTCCCAGGAGGTTGCCTCATGATTTTCAAAGGACCTTCCAGGCTTGAGAGGTGGGATTTGACAGCAGTCTCTCAGTGTGGGTTTAACATATCCTGACCCCCGCCGGGTGCAGGAGGGGAACTTTCACAAGGACCCTCTGAGATCACAGGTCACACTGGAATTTGCTTGCCAGGTCTGACTTGTCCTCTGGGATTTGGGAACAGGGGAGGTACCAGGCCTTCCCCCACACTGGGACGTGGCCCTCAACTTCAGACCAGGCAGGAATCGGCTATGGCCCTGTTCTGGCTCGCGGTCTGGGGTTACACCTGACCAAGATTTGAAGGCTCCTAGAATATCGTCTGGAGGGAATGGGGTGGCATCTTGACAGAAGTAGCATTCAGCTGGGTAGAGAAGGAAAAGAAGGCAGCTCCGGGTGGCCCGAAAGGCAGGAGCACAGGTCCGGGTTGTGGAGGGCCTGTAGGGCTGGCTGCAGCGGGCCTGAGGAGGCTGTGGCGGGCAGGCCATCCTCTCCGGGGAGGAGGTGGCGCATGTTTTAGCAGGGAGTGGGGTCGGGCTGACAGAGCAGGCAGCAGGGCGCTGGGCAGAGAGTCAGGCTGGGGGGAGGCGGGGGGCGGCGGCCCTTCCCTCAAGGTCCCAGCCCTGGGGCTGTCTGTAGCACCTAATGAGGTCGGCCCTGCCTCTCAGTGACCAGCGGGGCCTCCGTTCCCTTTAGTGGGGTGGCCTGCAGTTGAGGGCCTGGTCCCAGCCTTCCTGGACTGAGCACTCCTGGGGTCTCAGGCCCAGGAAGAAGACCCGAGGAGAGTTCAAGGACAGGTAGGAGGTGATCCTGAGATGAAAGCAGAGGAAGGTCCCCTCACACTCCGCTTTCATCAGCTCCAAGCCTTCGCCCAACAGTTGCTTCTTCCCATGTGTCCTTTGCTTTCTTTCTCTGTCTAGTGGCAAAGCACGCTGAGCGCCAGCTGTGTGCAGCCCTGGGTCAGGGGCTGTGCGTGGGAGGGTGAAGAGAGGGGGGAAGTCCAGTGAGATTCCTGCCCTGGAGGGAAGATAACCCAGCACCTGGAGCTCTAGCTGGAATAGGCCCTGAGACCCAAGCTGAGTGGGAGCCCCCCTTCTTGCTGACGGGTTCGGAAACTCCCCAGACCCAGGGCTGGCATACTCCTCAAGAATGTGGGCTTCTAGTCTAGTCACATCCCAACGACTTTGCTAACGATGGCAATAAACAGGCACTAACTTTCTTCCCCTCTGAAACCCTGGGAAGACTACAGAAACTTTTTTTAAAGTATAGAATTCCCTGACTGTCCAGTGGTTAGAACTCTACACGTCCACTGCTGGGGGCCCAGGTTCGATCCCTAGTTGGGGAACTAGGCTATCTGCACCTGCAAGTTGCACGGTGCAGCCAAAAAAAAAGCATAAAAAGAAAAAAGATAGCAATGTTTTGGGAATTCCCTGGTGGTCCAGTGGTTAGCGTGCCACACCTTCCCTTCTGAGGATCCAGGTTCAGCCCCTAGTCTAGGAACTAAGATGTGGCAAGCTGAATGGCGAGGCCAAAGGAAAAAAGGTGTAAGCCGTGAGGATGGGGCCAGCAGGACGGGAGACAAGTCAGTGCAGTTCTGAAGCTGGAAAGTGAACACAGAGTGGCGGCCACGCGCCGAGCGAGCAGGGTGGCAGCTGAGCCCCGGTGTGGTTCACCCCACAGAACCACCGAGAGTTTAGCCTGATGGGGCAGCCCCAAGTAGGGTAGTGGGAGGGGGCGAAATAAAAGAGTAGTCGAGCCCCCAGATCCTATCGCAGGACTGCTCGGTAGCCACCCCTCCCAACCCCAGCAGAAAGAGTCGTCTCTGGCGACAGGGATCCCTGGCCTAGGGATGGTGCATCATACTGAAAACGTGGAGCTAAGACGGGGGGCTTCTGAGTCCAGAGCCCCTGCCTTGTCTCCTGCCCTGCTCCCAGCAGCAACCAGGCCTTGACCCTCCAGGCAGGACACTGAAGGATCCTCTGGAGATGTGAATCCTCCAAGAACAGATTCCTAAAAATAGTGACAGGGGGGCATCCCCAGCAAGTACCCCCCAAACCCCACTTCAGCAGGTTCAAGGGTGTGTCCTAACACACCTCAAGGAAGCTGTCGACTCTTTGAAAATGTGTATCTAGGACTTTGGTACATAAGAAAGGTTAAAAAAACATAAAAATAGTGACAGGGGGGCATCCCCAGCAAGTACCCCCCAAACCCCACTTCAGCAGGTTCAAGGGTGTGTCCTAACACACCTCAAGGAAGCTGTCGACTCTTTGAAAATGTGTATCTAGGACTTTGGTACATAAGAAAGGTTAAAAAAACCAACAGAACCAGCCGTTACCAAGTGACCCAGGAATTCCATCCCAGGAAATGGAAACAGATGTCCACACAGAATTTATGCACAAACGTTCACAGCAGCACAACTCATAACAGTCAAAAGGTGGAAACAACCCTGGCATTCCTCAGTGGGTGGCTGGGTCAGCTCATGGTGGTCTGCGCATTCAGTGGAATATTATTCAGCCGTAAAAAGCAGTGAAGCACTGATGTACTCTGTAAAATGGATGAGCCCTGATGACATGCCCAGTGAAAGAAGATAGACACATAAGGTCATGTGTTGTATAATTCCATTTATATGAAGTGTTGGGAATAGGCAAATCCATAGAGACATAAAGCAGATTAGTGGTTGCCATGGCCCGGGGGAGGAGAAAATGAGAGTGTATCCTTAGTGGATATGGGGTGTTTTTCTGGGGTGATGAAAAAGTCTGAAACTAGGGAGAGGTGGTAGTTTTCCAAGGTTGTGAACACACCATGTGCCACATAGAATTGTGCTCTTTAACGTGGTTGAATGTATGTTATGTGAACTTTCTCTCAATTAAAAATAAACAAGAGAGCCAGCCAAGGCTTCCAAGCTCCACACTCCTCCTCTAGACTCAGCGATCACCTGGATTAACCTGCCAGGGTTATGTTTCCAATAGAGAGGAAGTTTGAATCACAAACACCACGCTAGATTCCTTCATGCTGCTGCTGCTGCTAAGTCGCTTCAGTCGTGTCTGACTCTGTGCGACCCCACAGACGGCAGCCCATTGGGCTCCCCCATCCCTGGGATTCTCCAGGCAAGAACACTGGAGTGGGTTGCCATTTCCTTCTCCAATGCATGAAAGTGAAAAGTGAAAGTGAAGTCGCTCAGTCGTGTCTGACTCAGCGACCCCATGGACTGCAGCCCACCAGGCTCCTCCATCCATGGGAGTTTCCAGGCAAGAGTACTGGAGTGGGATGCCATTGCCTTCTCCGAGATTCCTTCATAGTCACACTCAAAAAGTGAAAAGATGCGAGTGAAACTGATAGGCACGGAGTAAAGGGACAGAGTAGATGATTAAGTAGTTAACCGCACGAGGGGATCCTAAGTAAAGGAAAAAGTGTGGGAGGCCTCTGTAAGCTAATGGTCACTCAAGAAAGCAGTTTTGCTTAACCACAAAACCGAGCAACAGGAGCATGATGCCCCCAAACAATAAAACAATGTTGGCGTGAGCCCCACAGCCAGCCCGGTGAGCTCAGTAAGTTAATGATTCATAGGATACACTCCTCTGTGTACACTAAAAACCAGAATATGAGGAGAGGGTGACTTTATACTAAAACCTGAGATGATTTGCCATATTTTAGTGTATGTTGCCACCTTTCTGCTCATTTCTGTTCCACCATGACAGTCCTGGCTTGGCCATGCAGGGGCAAGAAAGCTCTTCCTTCTGATGTGCAGGAGCTGATGATGGAAGCTTGACATCTGCTCCAGAATGAGGAAGAAGGTGGTCCTCTCCTCCTCTCCACTTTTCCTTTGACTATAAAACTGTAGCCCATTAAGTTCTCAGGGGACAGCACCCTCTTGCCCACCCACTGGTAAGCCTCAAAAGCATCCCATTCTAATAAATTGCTTCTTATCTACCACTTTGCCTCTCACTGAATTCTTTCTGCGCTGAGACAGAAAGAACCACGTTTCTGTGGTTTCAACATTAATTTTAATACCCTACTTCCTTTAACCCAGTATAGCCAAAATATTATCATTTCAACAGGTAATCAATATAAAAGTTACTAATGAGAGGGCTCTTTCACGCTAAATCTTTGAAACATGAGTGTCTGTATCTGCACAGAGCATCTTGACGCAGACTGTCCACATTCCTGCACTCAGTCACTCATGTCGCATGGCCACCCCAATGGGACTGTGTAGCTCTAGAGAGTCTCAGACTGGAGTCTTGGGACATAACCTGCAGAGTATGAGAGTTTAAAAATTTAGTGAGTGTTGGGTCTGTGAATTAACAACAAATTGACTATAATCCTATTTAGGATCATCTGAATAATCGCTTAAAGATAAGTCCTAAATTAAACATAGAATTACCATATGATCCAGCAATTCCATTTCTGGGTAAACACCCAAGAGAAGAGGAAGCAGAGACTTAAACAAATATTTATACACTGACATCCTCATTATTTACGATCGGGAAAAGGTGAAAGCAAACCATCGATGGATAAAATTCCCACCAACAGATGAATGGATGAGCAAAAATATATTGTATCCACACAATGGGCTATTATCCGATTGTAAAAAGGAAAGAAATTCTGATACAGGCTACAACATGTGAACCGTAAGGACATTATATTAAAGAGAAATAAGCCAGTCACAAAAACACAAATACTATGTGACTCACTCATACACAGCACTTGAAAGTTAGAAAGTTAAGTCGCTCAGTCGTGTCCGACTCTTTGCGACCCCGTGGATTGTAGCCCACCAGGCTTCTCCATGGGATTCTCTAGGCAAGAATACTGGAGTGGGTTGCCATTTCCTTCTCCAGGGGAACCCACGTCTCCCGCATTGCAGGCAGACGCTTTAACCTCTGAGCCACCATATGACACCACACTTAGAGAAGTCAAATCCAGGGAGACAGAAAGCAGGAGGGTGGGTGCTGGGGCTAGGGGAGCGGCAGCTGGGGGC
>SJYT01033644.1:0-57186 GCA_006410635.1 Cephalophus harveyi
AGCTCCTCTTCACTTTCTGCCATAAGGGTGGTGTCATCTGCATATCTGAGGTTATTGATATTTCTCCTGGCAATCTTGATTCCAGCTTGTGTTTCTTCCAGTCCAGCGTTTCTCATGATGTACATCATGCAAGGTGCTTGGCCGGCTCACACTGATCCCCTCTTCTCTACAAACAGCCAGATAATTCCAGAGAACCATCACTGTTAGCACAAGTTTCTGTGCCTGTTGTACAGTGAGGTCAAACCGACCAAGACATCAGAGTTTGGAGCAGAGAAAGGTTTACAGCAGGACCCTGCTAGGAGGTAGGTGGCTATTGCCCTAAAAAGCCCCAAGCTCCCCATAGGGTTTCAGCAAAGCATTTTTAAAAGCCAGGGAAGGGAGGAGGGTTGTAAGGTGTGTGATCAGCTTGTGCACAAGTCTCTGATTGGGTGATGGTGAGGTAACAGGGTGTTGTCACAGGGGTTAACAATTCTCAGGCTCCATGGGGCCCTGGGGGGTATGTGTTCATGGTTATCAAGTAGTTAGCTTTGCCCATGTGGTGGTGGGGGTAGGGAGTTCTCATGTGTAAAACAACTCAGGAGATGTGCAACAGATACTGTTATCCAGGTACTTAAGAGCGGAGCTAAAGCAGAAAATATGGGAGAAAGCCTGTCCTGAGAAGGCCCTGTAGGATCCTGCTCAGTTTCACCACTCTGCCCTAGAAATCCACAGATACTTGTTAGATTCAGGCCAAGTTGATACCCTACTCCCTTAGGAATTTAAACTTCAATGGACCTGAAATTGACCTAAAGTCACTGACACAGAGTCTCCTGCACTCAAGGAAGAAAAAGCCCTGAAATCCTACAATTCTAGTATGAAAGGACCCCTAAGACTTACTTATTATCTGTTCCCTTAATTCTATTAGCTACTCCAATATATTTCCAATAAATTATTTACTCCAAAGCTTTATGTGCAGCCAGAAGCAATTCAACTCTGAAACTGGTACAAGTATCGCAGGATGTTTTCTTCTTCACCTACTATCATGTTGTTGTTGTTTAGTCACTAAGTTGTGTCTGACACCTTTATGACCCCATGGATTGTAACCCACCAGGCCCCTCTGCCCACGGGATTTCCCAGGCAAGAATACTGGAATGGGTTGCCATTTCCTCCTCCAGTGGATCTTCCCAACCCAAGGGTTGAACCCAAGTCTCCTGCATTTTTAGGTGGATTCTTTACCACTGAGCCACCAGGCAAGGACCTATTCTCATTCATGTGATTAAAAAGCAAAAATTCAACCTAACAAATTTGAAGATCCAATTGGCTTTATCAACAATTCACAAATGGGGCAGCATCCCATCTAGGAACTAGAAGGACTCTCCAAGAAGCTGTACAAAATGAAGAGCTTTTATAAGAGGGCTTATGTCAAGGAAGCCATTAACAAAAGGAAAAAAGAAGGGATTGTTTGTTTAGGTCAGGACATCTTCTTCAGCAGAGGGATGGGGAAAGAACAGCATGGGGTTCCTATGCCCATTGCCTCTCCTTCCTTTAGAGAGTAGAGAGGACAAAATACTCCACAGGACAGATTACCTCACTGGTGCAGAGCAGAAAATTCCAAACTGGTCCATTAAGATTACATTTCTGGTGGTGATTTAAACAGCAATTAAGTTAGGTGTATCAACTCTATGCTTGGTAACATGAGCTTTAACACAGGTGACATCATCTTGGGACTATGGTGTCTTTTTTTAACAATTCTTCCTATTTGATCAGACTCGCAGCCTAACTGAGAGATATGACCAAGATTTAAGTCATTAGTGTCACTCTCAGCTATGACTTTGCAGTTTTGTTGATTTTTGATGTGTTATCCATAGGTCGTGATGTTTCTGCTAAATTTCCACGACATTCACAGGTTATAGTTCCAGGTTTATAATCCCTAAGTTGGTTACTGTTTTTGCTTCTTTTCCCATGTTCCAGATCTTTTCCCTGCTGGTCAGCAGCTGTGAACATGTACTTAAGCTTTTGAGAGGATACAGTGCTCTAAAGGATTATTGTGATTACAATAAGCAGGACTTTGGGAAGTAAAAAAAAAAAAAAAGTTTTTTTACTTTTCTAAGTTCTTCTGGCTAGTCTAAGAATTAAATTGATACAAGACACATTAACAAGAGGAAATCTAACAAAGTTTAATAAACTGTATACTTGGGAGAGACTCAGGAAAACTGAGTATCTCACTAAAATGGCAAAAAAACTTCACCTTATATACCAACTTCAGGTAAAGACTAAAGAGGATGTTGGGGGTAGTAGTTTGGGGCTTCAGATGGGAGGAAGACTATTCACATGGAGATACATTTTGTTTACCAAATGTTTGCTTGGCCATATAGAGAAAAGGGGACACAGAGAGGAATTTTAGCAAACTAACTGCGCTAGGTTTCTTCCTGTCTACCGTGCCTAGTATTTGTTCTACTATAGTTTCCTAGGGTGAATGGGCCCTCTTTATCCTTTTAAGCAGTTAATGGGAAGAACAAAGGGTCTTCCTGAGTCTTTTGGATTGTGATTGTTTTCAACTCAAAACAATCTACGTGTCAAAAAGAAACATTTTGGGGTAACAAATTTTGCTCACCTACGATTCCCAGAGTTTGAAATATCTTTCTAGTTGCTACATGGGATGCTGCCTGATTCATGAATTGTTGAATAAAGACTATTAGACCTTCAAATTTATTTGATTTTTTTAACACCTGCATCACTCAGTTATAGAGAAGCAGGATAATATAGTAATGAAAGGTAGAGGTTTCTGTGATCTAAGATTCAGATCCAGGGGCAAATCAAAAAGGGAAAGACAGCAGCGGAAGACTAACTGTTAGAGTCTGGGGCAGATAATGCACTGGAATTTCCATAGAGGGTTGCTTATTATGGCTGAGTCTCTTAAAAAGCGAGGTATTTGTGTCCAAACATAGGCCTATTTTTAAACAATATAGAGTCTAAAATTCTTACTCTTTTTTCATGCAATTGTTGCAGGGTGGAAGCCAATTCTGACTCCATGTTGGAGACTGTATCTTTGACTTGCTTTCATTATTATAATCATACTCAATGGCTTGCCTGGAGGACCCTGCCCCTCTGCTGGACTGTAAACTAAAGTGCCTTTGTTCAGCTCATGGAGAGACAGTTTGTCCCTGCCCTGTGAATAGAAGAGATTAATACACCCCTTCTGAAGCATGGACATTCCCTTGGGGTTGTGTTGCAAGACTGAAGACCTTTTCACTTTACTTCCCCACTGCATCTTTCTATCCTGCCTTTTGACTTTAGCTCCTCGTGGCTTCTTTCTCTCTGATCTATAAAAGGACCTGGCATCCAGACCCCAATAAGATGGTTATTTTGAGGTGCTAGCCGGCCTTCTTCTCAGTCTGCCAGCTCTCAGATTAAAGTCTCTTCCTTGCCTCAACACCTCGTCTCTCGGATTCATTGGCCTGTCATGTGGCAAGCAGAGCAAGCTTGGACTTGGTAACACAATGACATTGAAAGAGAAAATAATGTTGTTTTGATACTGAATGGAAATTAAACCTGTGAATTATTGAACATTAAGTGATATTATATGTGTCTTGCCTACTTAAGTTCCTTCATTTTCTTAAAGAAAATAGAGATAAGTATGTTTGAAAGAATTTATATACTAAGTTCACAATCACGTCACTGAGTGATGAAATTATGCCAAATAACAGAAAGAATTCCTTAATTAAAATATTAATAAAAGGAAAAATGGCCAATGAAACTAGATTAGTGCCTAACATAAATGTTTTATAAAAAAAATTATTTTAAAACTTAAAAATGTTTTCATTTAATGAAATAGAGACTCATAAAATATAAGATTTATTGTTTCACTTTACGTTCTATGTTAAAACCTAGGATAAAACACTTCTTGCTGCTAAGTCGCTTCAGTCGTGTCCGACTCTGTGCGACCCCATAGACGGCAGCCCAACAGGCTCCCCCGTCCCTGGGATTCTCCAGGCAAGAACACTGGAGTGGGTTGCCATTTCCTTCTCACATATAGGTTTCTCAAGAGGCAGGTCAGGTGGTCTGGTATTCCCATCTCTTTCCGAATTTTCCACAGATATATACAAGCTGACAATTATAACAAAATAGTAAGAGTTATAATAGAGTTAAGTACAAAATGAAGAGAAAAGAGTTCCTGAGTCTTTATTTTTAATTTTTAATTGCATATTGTTTTGTCTTGTTTTTCTTGTATATCTTTTTTTTTCTTCAAGTTTAATTCCTGGTTCTTTCATGAGAGTCAGGGAAGACCACAGAGAGAGTGAGACAGGAGCGCTTGTTAGGTGAAATGCACAATGTGAAAACATGAAAGAACATTTCATCTTTAAGGAGCTAAAATAGTATGATGTTTCTGCAACTTAAAGCATCAAAGAAAATGCCTAAGGAAAAAACTGGGCAAGTAAGCAGGGACTAAATCATGAAGGAGTCGAACTACCCAGGAATCAACATCATATCTTATAGTGAAAATGAACAAATTGAAGAATTTTGTAGTTCCATGATACTTGGAAAATACATCATTATTTACAAAGTCCATTAAAAAAATTCACAACCTAAAAGTGGAGAGTTATGAAATATTTAGCACTTCAAGCTCAGGAGGCAGCAAGCACCTCAAGCTAACCTGAGAGAACTGCTCTGAGAAGATGAGGGGGGAACTAGGATATATGGGAGTTTTGCAACAAAAGGCAGGTACTAGGAACAAAAAATAACTGTTAATTAAACTAGATCTCAAGGAATTTATGTTTATCTGTATATGGGAAAATGCAAATATCTGGGTTCATTGATGTCATGTCTTTGATATGTACCTCAGCTATCTGGAGGAGAGAATCCTGTGTTTTCACATCCTGAGTTTCCTCAGGGCTCACCATAGGGAGTGGATACAGTTTGATGGCTGCTAGATGGTAGATAGTCTTTCCTTCCTGACTTACCTCAGGGGTAGATGGCTTACCTTTGAAAGGCTGCAATTGCTGATAATGGTGATATCCTTTGCGTACTGATCAGCTCAGTTCAGTCGCTTAGTGATGCCCCACTCTTTCTGGCCCCATAACTGCAGCACGCCAGGCTTCCCTGTCCATCACCAACTCCCAGAGCTTACTCAAACTCATGCCCATTGAGTCAATGATGCCATCCAACCATCTCATTCTCTGTCATCCCCTTCTCCTCCTTCCTTCAATCTTTCCCAGCATTAGGGTCTTTTCCAATGAGTCAGTTCCTCACATCAGGTGGCCAAAGGATTGGAGTTTCAGCCTCAATATCAGTCCTTCCAGTGAATATTCAGGGTTGATTTCCTTTAGGATGGACTGGTTGGATCTCCTTGCAGTCCAAGGGACTCTCAAAAGTCTTCTCCAGCACCACAGTTCAAAAGCATCACTTCTTCGGCGCTCAACTTTCTTCACAGTCCAACTCTCACATCCATACATGACTGCTGGAAAAACCATAGCCTTGACTAGACAGACCTTTGTTGGCAAAGAAATGCCTCTGGTTTTTAATATGCTGTCTAGGTTGGTCATAACTTTCCTTCCAAGGAGTAAGCGTCTTTTAATTTCATGGCTGCAGTCACCATCTGTAGTGATTTTGGAGCCCCCCAAAATAAAATCTGTCACTGTTTTCTCATCTATTTGCCAAGAAGTGATGGGACTGTATGCCATCTTAGTTTCCTGAATATTTAAGCCAACTTTTTCACTCTCCTTTTTCACTTCCATCAAGAAGCTCTCTGGTTCTTCTTCACTTTCTGCCATAAGGGTGGTGTCCTCTGCGTATGTGAGGTTATTGATATTCTCCCGGCAGTCTTGATTCCAGCTTGTATTTCATCCAGCCCAGCATTTCTCATGATGTACTCTGCATATAAGTTAAATAAGCAGGGTAACAATATACACCCTTGACATACTCCTTTTCCTATTTGGAACCAGTCTGTTGTTCCCAGCCCAGTCCTAACTCTTGCTTCCTGACATGCAGACAGATTTCTCAAGGCAGGGCACGTGGTCTGGTATTCCCAGTTCTTTCAGAATTTTCCACAGTTTGTTGTGATTCACACAGTCAAAGGTTTTGGTATTGTCAATAAAGCAGAAATAGATGTTTTTCTGGAACTCTCTTGCTTTTTCGATGATCCCTCGGATGTTGGCAATTTGATCTCTGGTTCCTCTGCCTTTTCTAAAACGAGTTTGAATATCTGGAAGTTCACGGTTCACATACTGCTGAAGCCTGGCTTGGAGAATTTTGAGCATTACTTTACTAGCGTGTGAGATTCTTTGGCATTCCCTTTCTTTTGGATTGGAATGAAAACTGACCTTTTCCAGTCCTGTGGCCACTGCTGAGTTTTCCAAATTTGGTGGCATATTGAGTGCAGCACTTTCACAGCATCATCTTTCAGGATTTAGCTCAACTGGAATTCCATCACCTCCACTAGTTTTGTTCATAGAGATGCTTGCTGCTGCTGCTGCTCCTGCTGCTAAGTCACTTCAGTAGTGTCCGACTCTGTGTGACCCCCAAGACGGCAGCCCACCATGCTCCCCCGTCCCTGGGATTCTCCAGGCAAGAACACTGGAGTGGGTTGCCATTTCCTTCTCCAATGCACGAAAGTGAAAAATCAAAGTGAAGTCACTCAGTCGTGTCCAACCCTCAGCGACCCCATGGACTGCAGCCTACCAGGCTTCTCCATCCATGGGATTTTCCAGGCAAGAGTACTGGAGTGGGGTGCCATTGCCTTCTCCATAGAGATGCTTTCTAAGACCCAATTGACTTCACATTCCAGGATGTCTGGCTCTAGGTGAGTGATCACACCATCGTGATTATCTGGGTCATGAAGATCTTTTTCATATAGTTCTTCTGTGTATTCTTTCCACCTCTTCTTAATATCTTCTGCTTCTGTTAGGTCCATACCATTTCTGTCCTTTATTGTGCCCATCTTTGAGTGAAATGTTCCCTTGGTATCTTTGATTTTCTTGAAGAGATCTTTCATCTTTCCCATTCTATTGTTTCTTATTCTATTGTTTCCTATTCTATTGTTTTTATTTACTGATAAGGCAGGCAATATTCCATTTCTCAGTAGGAATATGGCTATGTAAGTCATTACTATTACATGATGTGATACTGTGATTTATAAGAATTGTGTATACTTGGTCATTCAGTTTATCATAAGTTTCAAATAGCAGTAGATGAAGAAACAACAAAATAGTGGATCTTCCAGACCCAAGAATGGAACCCTTGTCTCATATCTCCTGCGTTGACAGGAGGTTCCTTACCACTAGCGCCACCTGGTGGCGCTATCAAAGTAGTAGAAGAATGCAAAAATGTAATGGGCTTATAGGACAAATGAGTTGTTTCTTTAAATCTATTTTTAGCCCACACTGACTTCTCCAAACACTAGGCATATTTTGTTGGAACTCTTGCTATATTTTTTCTATAGATACTACACCAGATGTAAATGCTGTGATGGAAATTGTTACCAAACCAAACGTGGGCCTGCTCACTTGCATACAGTAAAGCCAATCTTCTGACACCAAGCTGTAGTGAAGGAAAATACAACATTTATCATAAAGACACCAATACAAGGAGGCAGGTGGTCTAAACCCCAAACTCCCCAAAGCATTTTTAAAGGCAAGTAAGGGAGGGGTGTACCAGGGTATGTGAATGTTCCTGCACAATTCTCTGGTGGCTGGTGATCAATCTTTAGGCCAGCAGGTCTGGGGGCGATCTGCTCATGATCATCAGTTAGTTAATTTCTTCCTTTTAGTGTTGGTGGTAAAGAATCTACTTGCAATGCAGAAGATCTGGGTTCATCCCTGGATTGGTAAGATCCCCTAGAGGAGAGCATGGCAACCCACTCCAGTATTCCTGCCTGGAGAATCCCCATGGACAGAGGAGCCTGGTGGGATATAGTCCATGGGGTCACAAAGAGTTGGACACGACTAAGCACACAAAGGCAAATTACTTTATCTAAATTTAATATAATTAGAAAGGATCCTGAGTTAGAAATAAAGAGATATTAGTTTTAGAGCTCTTTCTGTTTTTATTCTCTAACTACCTATTAGCAGATTATGACTTAAAAACTAGCAAGAAAAGTGCTGATTAATGTAGTCTCTGTTCTCTTCAGGAAACATCATGTGAGCTTCGGAGAAAACAGTTCTGACTGGTAGCAATTAAATTTAAGATGTCATATTCTTGTTTATGTTATTAACATTAACATTTTTATTAAGACCATAAAATATATGGATTTAAAAGTTTCCATTTGTATTTTAGTATCTACACCATCTGTTTCCATGTATTTGTCACTTAATTTGAATGATAGTGATACATAAGTAAACTCCACTTTTTGGATCTCACAAAGCCATTTCCATGGTAAATTTTACACACACACACATGTAAATTGATATATTACTATTTATATTATTATATGTAATTGTTACATATTATATGTTAATATATATATATATATATATATTATTCCTGGTTTCACTTTGGAAAGGGAATATTTGATGAATGAGGAATGAGATACAGAAGTTAGCTCATTAACAAAAGCATAGTCTCTTTAACTATAAATAACTATACATTATGATACAGCTTTTTTGAGGGGTATATACATTTCAATTTGGGAGATATATTGAAGTATGTGTGTGTATGTGTGCATGCTCAATCGCTCAGTCATGTCCAACTCTTTGCGACTCCATGGACGGTGGCCTGCCAGGTTCCTCTGTCCATCAGATTTCCTAGGCAAGCATATTGAAGTAGGTTGCCATTTCCTTCTCCACAGGATCTTCCTGAACCAGGGATTGAACCCAAGTCTCCTGTGTCTCCTGCATTGGCAGGAGTATTCTTTACCACTGCACCACCTGGGAAGTCCCCACTGAAGTAGAATTGATTTATAATATTGTGTTTGTTTCAGGTATACAGGACAGTGATTCAGTTACACACACACATACACACACACACACCACACACTCACACATATATTTATTCCTTTTCAGATTGCTTCCCTTATGGTTCTTATAAGGGAATATTATAAGGGAATATATATAATTATACTAAAAATATTGAGTATAATTCCCTGTGCTATATGGTAAGTCTTTGTTGATTATCTATTTTGTATATAGTCGTGTGTGTATGTCCATCCCAACCTCCTAATTTATCCCTCCCTTCACCTCCTTTTCCCTTCTTCCCCCTTGGTAACTGTAAGTTTGTTTTCTATATCTGAGTCCTTTCTGATTTGTAAATAAATTTGTGTCTTTTTTTTTAGATTCCATGTATAAATGATACCATTTGGTATTGATCTTTCTCTGTTTCACTCACTTCACTTACTCCCGAGGTCCATCCCTGTAAGAGCTAGCTGAATCCAAGAACACAGTGTATCTTTCCATCTGTTTGCTGTCATCCTCAATTTCATCAATATCTTATATTAATATTTCTCAGACAACAGATCTTTTATCTCCTTAGCTAGGTTTCAGTTCAGTTCAGTTCAGTCGCTCAGTCGTGTCCGACTCTTTGCGACCCCATGAATCGCAGCACGCCAGGCCTCCCTGTTCATCACCATCTCCCGGAGTTCACTCAGACTCACGTCCATCGAGTCCGTGATGCCATCCAGCCATCTCATCCTCGGTCGTCCCCTTCTCCTCCTGCCCCCAATCCCTCCCAGCATCAGAGTCTTTCCCAATGAGTCAACTCTTCGCATGAGGTGGCCAAAGTACTGGAGTTNCTCAGACTCACGTCCATCGAGTCCGTGATGCCATCCAGCCATCTCATCCTCGGTCGTCCCCTTACCCTCCTGCCCCCAATCCCTCCCAGCCTCAGAGTCTTTTCCAATGAGTCAACTCTTCGCATGAGGTGGCCAAAGTACTGGAGTTTCAGCTTCAGCATCATTCCTTCCAAAGAAATCCCAGGGCTGATCTCCTTCAGAATGGACTGGTTGGATCTCCTTGCAGTCCAAGGGACTCTCAAGAGTCTTCTCCAACACCACAGTTCAAAAGCATCAATTTTTCGGCGCTCAGCCTTCTTCACAGTCCAACTCTCACATCCATACATGACCACAGGAAAAAGTCCTAGGCATTTTATTCTTTTTAATGTGATAGTAAATGGGATTATTTCCTTAATTTCTCTTTCTGATATCTCATTGTTAGTATATAGAAATTTAACAGATTTCTATATATTAATTTTGTATCCAGCAACTTACTGAGTTCATTGATGAGCTTTTGTAGTTTTCTGGTAGTGTTTTTAGGATTTTATATGTATAATATCATGCCATCAGCAGACAGTACAGTATCAGTATCAACATACTCTTTTAATATATTTGGGAAAATGACCAGCTGTTATTCACAGGAGAAAAAATCCAGTAGTTCCTAAACAACTAAGAGTTTATAATGTTTACATCATCCTCACCAAATAATCCTGAATGTTCTCCTACATATCGCTCTGTCTTTGGCATAAATTTAAGTCAGTTAAATAATAAAATTTTACAACATAAAACCAAAAACATCAACATGAACTTAAATAAAATCTAATCTAGTGTACATAGAAATGAAAGGAAAAAAAGGCTCCACTAAAAATAAAAAGTTAGACTTTATCAGTCAAATATAATAGATATGCAAAATCTATGTCATACTCACCTCTTTTTCCACTAGTTCTGTGGTCCTCAGTTGCCCAAAAAGTCACTTTATTTGACTGACTTCTTCCTGATTCTCTGACCAATCACAATCAGAGGAAAGGATTCATTATCAATGACCCCTTATCCACAGAGAATATATTCCAAGACCTCCAGTGGTTGCCTAAAACTATGGACAATATTGAACCATTAAATAATGCTTTTTGTATACAAACATACCTATGATAAAGTTTAATTTGTAAATAAGACAAAATATAAGGCAAACACAATACCTGATAATAAAATAGAACAGTTATAAGAATACACTGTAATAAAAGTTATATGAATATGGTTCCCCCTCTAAAAATATAGTTTTGTATATGTTTAATGCACTGAAGAATTGATGCTTTTGAATGTGGTGTTGGAGAAGACTCTTGAGAGTCTCTTGGACTGGAAGGAGATCCAACCAATCCATCATAAAGGAAATCAGTACTGAATATTCATTGGAAAGACTGATGCTGAAGCTGAAACTCCAATATTTTGGCCACCTGATGCAAAGAACCAACTCATTGGAAAAGACCCTGATGCTGGGAAAGATTGAAGGCAGAAGGAGAGGGGGATGGCAGAGGATGAGATGGTTGGATGACATCACCGACACAATGGACACGAGTTTGAGTAAGCTCCGAGAGTTGGTGATGGACAGGGAAGTCTGGAGTGCTGCAGTCCAGGGGTCGCAGAGTTGGACATGACTGAGTGACTAAACTGAATGCCTTTTTCATCTTAACTAAGGATTCATCATGCACTGTGCCCATAAATTTTGCAGTCTGAGGTGCAGTACCAAAATAGCGTGAAGTTTTTCCTTCTTCACAAATCCACAGATAAAAGATTCATTCTTACCATAGATCTTAGCAAGCTCAGCATAGTTTCTTTTCTTTCCTTATTAAGTCACGAATTTTTACCTTTTCAGAAGCACATTACAGCTTCTCCTTGGCTATTCAAATTGCCAGCATCACTACCCTTGGGCTTTGGGGCCATTATTAAGTGAAATAAGCATTGCTTGAGTTGAGCACTGTGATATAGCCACAGTCAATCTGACAACTGAAGTGGCTACTAACTGACTAAGGGACAAGGTATGCTAGACAAATGTATGATTCATGTCCTGAGAGGTATGGCTTGACATTTCATCACAATACTCAGAACAATATGTGATTTAAAATGGTAAATTATTTCTGGGATGTTCCATTTAATATTTCCAAACAGCAATTAACCATGAATAGCTGAAACTGTAGAAGGTGAAACTCTGGTGGAGGGAGAGTGCTGTTGTAATCAAAAGTCATCATCTCCACGCATGGGTACCCAGTGCTCATTTAACATGATGCCTCTGTGTTAAACCTCGGCAAATAATAATGAGTCCTGCATTATTATTTCAGTTCTCTCTCCTCTTAGGCTGACATAAAAATCAGAGCATGCCTTATGGTGACTACTGCTGTAGAGTTTGCCCAGCCTGTGCTTAATCCCATGGCCAAGGTATCCCCTGTAGATATATTTCTGCTTGATATCTAGTGTCTGTATCCTATTAAGGACATTGATAGATTCTGATTTTCATCCTAAGGTTGATCAGTAAGGCATCTTTATTTGGCAAGAGTGCTCAAGGACTAAGCAATGTTCCTAATTCAAATAATACCAGTGCCCAGATACCCATTAAATATGCCTCCTACCAGCCTGTCTCCCTAAATCCTTTCCTTCCTGTCTGCTTGACACAAATGGTGAGGAGAAAGAGTCTGACTGAAAATTGGGGTGATGGACCAAAATGAGAAACATAATGGAGGCTTGGATACTTTCAGTGAAGAATGAACGGTCTAAGCCAGACAGTCCAAGTTTATTCTAATATGGCCTGACTTCACTATCCAGGAGATCAAGTTACGTAGGCAGAAACATCATTTACAAGCACAATTCCTGTAGCTAGGAGATCCAAGTCATATTTACAGAATGTATGTCCAGGTTTGAGGATGAGACTAGTAGTAAGCATCCAGATATCTTGGCAAATTCTCTTTAAAAGTTAGGGTCAGGATCTAAGTCTAAGCCAGACAATCCAAGTTTCTTCTAATATGGCTGACTTCACTATCCAGGAGATCAAGTTACGTAGGCAGAAGCATCATTTACAAGCACAATTCCTGTAGCTAGGAGATCCAAGTCATATTTACAGAATGTGTGTCCAGGTTTGAGGATGAGACTAGTAGTAAGCATCCAGATATCTTGGCAAATTCTCTTTAAAAGTTAGGGTCAGGATCTAGTCCCAAAAAGAGATTTCCTCAGAAGGAACCAAGGATAAGAGACTTGGACATTACGTTATTCAACCTGGCTTGCATTAACAAAGGGCATCTGGGTTTAAATCTTCCCTGTGCGTTAGTATGGAAGCAACACTGCACAAATCTTACTAGTGAAAAATACATTTCTTATTACATCAGAAAAGACTTTCCCAACTGGTACTGAGTCTTTGATCTAGTATATTTGATACTTCCAATCTGATACTTCTAAGACCGAAACACACAGGCAACAAATGAATGTTAAGGATAATAAGTACTACAGAGTTGGAGTAGGAAATGAGTACAGTTGAATGGAACTTGTGCCGAAAAAGGTGGGACTTAAACTGATAGCTGAAGGATAAATATGAAAAGTACATTAGTGATCAGAATACTCTATGTAGGACATAGATAATAATTAAAGGCCTGGAGAAATTTTCCTCTCGTTTCTGGGAGATAGGAAGCACTTGTTATTATGTCTCTATCATGCTTGTTTTTGTTTAGATGATATAAGCATTTAGATAAATAAGGGTTAACTAGTATGTTGTCTAAGAAATTTTAATGAAAGAGGTGGATTTATAAAAGATCAACTAATATTGTTAAACTATAAGTAGTCTACTATACATCAAATTACAGTGAAAAACTGAGAATTTTAAAAATACATTGATAAAAGGTAAAAATACATTTCTTTTGCTTGGATTATAAAGCTCAAAATTCACTTCTTAACTTGACTTTTTATGATGTTGAAAACTGAGAGAAGCCAACGTGCAACGTGCAGCAAATTCAAGTGAGAAAATTGAAAAACAAAAAAATCCTATTCATGTGCTAATTCCTAGGGCATATAAAAGAGTATTAATGTCATATTTGGTCCCATCCACTAATGGCCTAAACTAGAGATGAAGTCATTGTTTTTTATTTTCTAAAAAAATAAAAGTGTTACATAAGAGTCTGTAGTCCCAAAGTTAACATATTCTGACTTCATAATATAGTCAAACACCTTGAGGTTATTGATGACACATAGCTTCATGACCGATAAAGTATATAATGTATATTGCTCTCATGAAGATCAAGGTTACAGTTAGTAGGTTGCCTCTTTAGTAAGGTGCTCAAATGTTACTATAGCAACTCTTCAATGCAGATCTTCATGGGTGGTCCCTCACAGCTCCCAGGTGTTTGCAGTTTTTTTCAGTACAGTCATCCTATTCATGTGCTAATTCCTAGGGCATATAAGAGAGTATTAATGTCATATTTGGTCCCATCCACTAATGGCCTAAACTAGAGATGAAGTCATCGTTTTTTATTTTCTAAAAAAATAAAAGTGTTACGTAAGAGTCTGTAGTCCCAAAGTTAACATATTCTGACTTCATAATATAGTCAAACACCTTGAGGTTATTGATGACACATAGCTTCATGACCGATAAAGTATATAATGTATATTGCTCTCATGAAGATCAAGGTTACAGTTAGTAGGTTGCCTCTTTAGTAAGGTGCTCAAATGTTACTATAGCAACTCTTCAATGCAGATCTTCATGGGTGGTCCCTCACAGCTCCCAGGTGTTTGCAGTTTTTTTCAGTACAGTCATGTCCAACTCTTTGCAACCCCATGGACTGTAGCACCCCAGGCCTCCCTGTCCATCACCAACTCCCAGAATTTACCCAAACTCATGTCCATTGTGTCAGTGATACCATCAAACCATCTCATCCTCTGTCATCCCCTTCTCCTCCCACCTGCAATCTTTCCCAGCATCAGGGTCTTTTCAAATGAGTCCGTTCTTCCCATCAGGTGACCAAAGTATTGGAGTTTCAGCTTCAGCATCAGTCCTTCCAATAAATATTCAGGACTGATTTCCTTTAGAATGGACTGGTTGAACCACCTTGCAGTCCAAGAGACTCTCAAGAGTCTTCTCTAACACCACAGTTCAAAAACATCAATTCTTCAGCATTTAGCTTTTTTTATAGTCCAACTCTTATGTCCATACACAACTACTGGAAAAACCATAGCTTTGACTGGACGGACATTTGTTGGCAAAGTAATGTCTCTGCTTCTTAATATGCTGTCTAGGTTGGTCATAACTTTTCTTCCAAGGAGCAAGCATCTTCCAATTCCATGGCTGCAGTCACCATCTGCAGTAATTTTGGAGCCCAAGAAAATAAAGTCTCACTGTTTCCATTGGTTTCCCCATCTATTTGCCAGGAAGTGATCTTAGTTTTTGCCATGATCTTAGTTTTCTGAATGTTGAGTTTTAAGCCAACTTTTTCACTCTCCTCTTTTACTTTCATCAAGAGGCTCTTTATTTTCTTCACTTTCTGCCATAAGGGTGGTGTCATCTGCATATCTGAGGTTACTGATATTTCTCCCAGAAATCTTGACTCCAGCTTATGCTTCTTCCAGCCTGGCATTTCTCATGGTGTACTCTGCATATAAGTTAAATAAGCAGGGTGACAATATACAGCCTTGACGTACTCCTTTCCCTATTTGGAAGCAGTCTGTTGTTCCATGTCCATGTTCTAACTGTTGCTTCTTGACCTTCATACTGATGGTTGCAGTAGAGAGGAAATGAAACAAATGTAAAAGCACTTGGGTCTCCTCAGTAGTCAGTATTACTCTTTTGCTAGATAATCACTAAGTATCTGTAATGAACAAATTTATTCATCCACAGGTATGTGTTATGACTATTAGAATTATTTTTCCTCTAATGATGTGAATTATATAGCAACTCTACTAATCTCAGACAACTTGTTAATTATTTTTCCCATTCATCCAGCCTCCATAGAGAAATGAGATCTGATCAAACAATATGACGTTAGAAATTTAATGACAAATGACAAATCCTAGAGTAGTAAAAAGAACATGGATTCTGCAACTATATATATCTGAGTCTAAATCTTAGGTCTACAAATTGCCACATATATGATCCTGTACACGTCATTCAAATTATCTAGACCTCGGTCTTCTACACTTTAGGGCTTTCCTGGTGGCTCAGATGGTAAAGCATCTGGCTACAGTGAGGGAGACCAGGGTTCAATCCCTGGGTCGGGAAGATCCCCTGGAGAAGGAAACGGCAAATGGCATTAATAGTTTACGAGGATTTCATAAACTTGTGTGAAATACCTAACATATTGGTTGGACTATAGTAAGAACATAACAAATTCTAGTTAATACTATTATTATTAGAATGAATTTTCAAGGGGCACATTAGAAGCATCCATACTTCAAAAAAGAGCAGGAAAGTTATATATTGTCTCATCCCCAGGGATATAATTTAGAAAAGAGTAAAACATTACTTCAGCCCAGCTGAAATCTGCACATGTTGGTAACTCTACAGGGCAGCCCTTGCTAACATTGAATCAATGTAAAAATTGTTCATGTCTACGTGTAAATACATATATTATGAAAATATATTTATTTGTGTGTATTTATATACACATGACACATATATGTGTGTTTGTGTGTACATATGTATGTACAAAATTGTATACTGTTGACCCCTGAACAATGTAGAGATAGGAGTAATGACCACCACACAGTTGAAAATCTGTATAGATTTTCAGATCCATATAGAGCTATGGCTCTCCCATATCCTTGTTTCACAACCCAGGATTCTACCAACCACAGATGCTGTAGTAGTGCAGTATGTGTTTATTGAAAAGAATTTGCATATAAGTTGACCAATGCAGTTCAAGCCCCTGTTGTTCAAAGGTCTATTGCATATATATGTATATATGTGTGTATACATGTATTGATATATATTACATTCATATGTCGATATGTACACACACTCCAGGTGATGTCATGAGCCTTTCTAAGAACTCTCCAAGGTACTGACCACAGATTTACTCCATCCTCTACTCGTCCCTCTTCTCTGTTACAAGAGTGCTAGTCACTCAGTTGTGCCTGATTCTTTGTGATTCCATAGACTGTAGCCCAACCGTCTCCTCCTTCCGTGGAATTCTCCAGGCAAGAATACTGGAGTGGGTTGCCATTTCCTTCTCCAAGGTTCTCTGTTAGAAGACACCTAGTCAAATTAGCCCCAACACTAACACTCTTCCAAGAGAAACTCCACTGCCAGCACATCTTTTGCCACAGATGTGATACCAAGATGTCAGAAAAACAGACTGGAAACTTCTGGATGTGTCGTCCTAAATATTTTGCAAAAAGTGAACACAAAAATGTTCCTATCAAAATAGTCACAGATGAACTGGCATTCCTATAAAGCAGAATTTATTTTTTACCTCAGAATTATATCACTTCCCTCTATTGTGGAAGTAATAAGACTATTAGTTAAAAATCCACTGGACCTCATTCAATAAAAAAGAAACATCTTTCCTTATTTCAGATTTATTTTTGATTAGTGATTAAATCTAAATGTTTTCATTTATTAAAAATCTTACTGAATCCATAAGAGTGACCTCATCCCTACATATATCATCAGGTAAAAATGAGTCTAAATTAAAGTCCTTCACAAGAAGTGGATCTAGAAGTAAATGAAAAAAATAGCCCAAATCATCCTACTCTGGAATAGCAAGTCAATTCAAACACCTTCACAAATCAGACATTACAATAGAAGACAGTGTTGTGAATGAAAAGGCAAGTTCCTACTGTACAAAAGACAAACCTTCACCCTTGTACAACTTTCAGCTTAGAAAGTGCTCTTAGAGAGTCTTGAATATGGCAAAACCTTACCAAATACCTGTGACTCAGTAGTGCTAGCATTAGCATACCAGTCACCTGCTATTTTCCTAAGGTATCTTCTCTACAAGAGTTAACTCTAGTGTGCGTGCATGCTAAGTCACTTCAGTCGTGTCTGACTCTGTGCAACTCTGTGGACTGTAGCCTGACAGGCTCTTCTGTCCACGGAATTCTTCAGGCAAGAATACTGGAGTGGGTTGCCATGCCCTTCTCCAGGGGACCTTCCCAACCCAGGGATTGAATCCACGTCTTTTATGCCTCCTACATTGTCAGGCAGCTTCTTTACCACTAGTGCCACTTGTGAATATTGAGTGCAACTTACTTTAGTTTTCCTTTTTCTGACTTTTAGCTTTGTTCTTAAAAGTATTGTTTCTAAATAGTTCCCCTGTTTTTAAAAGTTTATATTTAAAAGTATCCAAAACTACTTGAAAGCCAATTTAAGTGAGATACATAGATGATCAAAGAATGCCTGCACATTTCTATTAAATAACAGTGGTTTTGAGGGCTTCCTTGAAGCTGCCATCATACGCTTATTTACCATTTCCTAAAAATGCAATTCTGCAATGGAAAACCTTTAAATTCTTTAAAATTTAAGAAAATTCTTTAAATTCTTTAAATTTAAATTCTTTAAAGCAGTATGGTGAATGGACTGTTGGTCCACATTAACTATTCAGCAAGTCCACAAAATGCTTTTTTTCCCCTGATACAGCTAAACTGCACTTATTTCCTGAGAGAATGCATGAGGTCAAATTCATTGTAGTAAATGGAATCTAAAATAAAAGCTCTATTATCAGAAGTCACAGCTCTACTTATTCAGGCCATGGTTCAGGATACTACCATTCCTCAAAAATGAAGCAGAAGTTATATGATCACCTCTGTAACATGAACATGAACTAAAATATACCCCATGGTATTGCAGAGTTACCAAATAGCAGTGATAAGAGCTACAGCAATACTATAAGGGAAGAGTCTGCAAAGATTTTCAAAAGCATCCATTATCAACTCATGGGGATTTTGCTACCAAGTAGGAAGAGTATCCTAGGGACCATAATGTAATTTAAAGATGTGTTTTAAATAGACAAGAAATGTCATAAAAGATTCCATCTTGCAGCAATAGTACTAAGTTACAGTTATACCTTCATATAACCTGCTAAGTAATGTCTGAGTGTTTGCAAAAGGAGCTGCCTTCTAGTGGCCTAGACACAAATCCACTATGCTACACTTCTGAGTGACAGATCCCCAGTATAGAAAATGGCATAAACCTCCACAGTGTCCTGGTTATATAAGCACATTAAGCCAAGAAGGCCAACAACATGGGCAATCTATTTTAAAAGTTCTAAAAGCATTCTAATCCCTGGGTTCAACTTAGTAAAAGGTGATACCTCACTTTGAAAAGCTCAGAAAAATAATCCAAATGTTATACATATAGAAGAAAAGTAATAGCAATAATAATGACCATTTTTCAGAATGGCTATTATCTGTCAGACACTTTACACACATTCTTTCAAAAATAGGTGTACTGTGCTCTCATACTACACATGAGAAAGATGAGTGTCAGAGAAAGTAAAGCAAATTGTGTAAGGCTGTTCAGTACCATGATCAAAGCTTGTTCTCTTATGCCAAAAGATTTCCACCACATTACACAATTGTTAGCAATGGCTTATAGTTATATTTAGAGCTTCCCTGGTGTCTCACACAGTAAAGAATCTGCTGGCAATGCAGGATACCCAGGTTCAATCCCTGGGTGGGGAAGGAAGTTTCCCTAGAGAAGGAAATAGTTACCTACTCCAGTACTCTTGCCTGGAGAGGAGCCTAGCGGTCTATAGTTCATGAGGTCTCAAGGAATTGGACACAACTGAGTGATTAACATTTTCACTTTCATAGTTATATTTGGCCTTTACAAGAGAACTACAAATATGGAAGGAATGGAGGGATGGAGGAAAAGGAAAGAATGAAATTAAAATAAAAAAACAACCTTTGACTACTATAAAGAAATTCTGTATATTTGTGTTTTAAGTCAATGCAAAGACAACTTAGATGTCTATCATGGGCTATAAAGTCTAATTGGGGAAAAAACAGCATAATCTAAAAGATGAACAGATATTTAGGTGATACAAGTGCAAAGATGTGACAGTGATTTAAAAGTAACATATTTTGAGTCCTGTGTGCCATGTCCTGGTCGGGGGCACTTTATTAAAACTGGATTATTCCATTTCATTTATAAAAGTAACCCCATGGGCTAGGTATTAGCAATATGTCTTTTTTACAGATGAAGAAACTCAAGCAGGGGGACCTGAAAAAAACTTGCAAAGGTTACATAGACAGTCAGTAGCAGTTTAGGGTTTGAAAACCAGGCAGTCTGATACAGACACTGCTCTAAATATACTAGTACTGTAATCCATTTGTTCTGTTACTGTGATACTTCCATTTGCTCAAGATTTAAAAGATGTTACTATATATAACAAGGTAAATAGCATTTAAAACAATGGCACCAACTATTTTCCTTCACAATAATCAATATCTTTCTTTTCACTTTATCAACAGATTTTCCCCTTGCTTTATTATCTGTCTATCTAGGTTTCCCAAGTGCCTCAGTGATAAAGAATCCACCTGCCAATGCAGGAGACACAGGAGACGCAGAGTTGATCCCTGGGTCAGGAAGATCCCCTGGAGGGGGAAATGGCAACCCACTCCAGCATTCTTGCCTGGAAAATCCTATGGACAGGGGAGCCTGACAAGCTATGGTCGACGGGATTGCAACAAGCTGACATGACGAAGCAACTCTGCGTGTGTGTGCGCGCACACACACACACACACACACACACACCTATCTACCTATAACTGAGCATACCAAGAATATTTTAAACATCAGGGAAATGAGAGTAATATTTTTTGAAGTTATATTGTATCTATTTTTTTCTTAGAACTAGTAATATTAGTAACTGCTTTAGAGCTACCAAAGTGCTTCCAAAAATTCAGTGTTTCTTACTCTTCCCAGTAATCTCATATTATTATTAGGCCATTTCACAAATTTAGGAATTTAGACTTAGAATAGATAGGTGATTTACTCAATATCACACACTAAGATGAAAGATTTTCAGCCAAAGACGTCTTTCCTTGAAGCTCTTTCTAATATAACATTATATTTTACCACAACTTATACTCTTTTATAGACAGTAGGCTTTTAAAATTTTGTTTAGTTAAATCACTTATATTAAAAAAGAGAAAGAAAAAGACATCTTTGTTTCTGATAGGCCTCCATCTGATCTGTGGCCAAAGCATTTGCCACAGGGATATATTTAAATTGATCAAGATATTGAAATTCAGTCGTGGAAATAACCACTGGCTATTTCTCCTGGGGTACATAAAAGTATAGAGTCCTATAAAAAGAAAAAAAAAAAGAATGCTGACTTCATGGCTTCATTACTTAACCTTAGGAAGCAAGATCTAAAAAAAAAAATGTGGTGACTGATAAATGCTTTCTCCTTCCTATTCATTTTTTGAATTCAAAACCATTTTAGTTTTGAATTTTGAACTATTCGAAACCAAATAGTTTACCATTTTCATGTAGGAATGTTAACAACAAAAGCTCATTTTAATTCAACAAGTTAGTAGTACAAGGTATAGCAAACCTTATTTCTGCAACCTTCTTTGAAGTGGCTGCCGCTGCTGCTAAGTCACTTCAGTTGTGTCTGACTCTGTGCGATTCCATAGACAGCAGCCCACCGGGCTCCCCCATCCCTGGGATTCTCCAGGCAAAAACACTGGAATGGGTTGCCATTTCCTTCTCCAATGCATGAAAGTGAAAAGTGAAAGTGAAGTCCCTCAGTCGTGTCCGACTCCTAGCAACCCCATGGACTGCAGCCTACCAGGCTCCTCCATCCATGGGATTTTCCAGGCCAGAGTACTGGAGTGGGGTGCCATTGTCTCTCCCTCTTTGAAGTGGAGTCAGTCACAAACTGCTTATGTCGTTCAAAACACGAGAAAGTGATAATAGTACATGCACTGCTGTTTTATACTCTTTTGAGGCAAAGGGTATAGTTAGTGGGGAGCTTGGGTATCCCTTATTACAGTCTGTTTTTTCATCAAATTTAGGCCAAACTACGGTGATCTATTTGCAGCTAGCAGTAGCTTCCATTTTTGCCGCACAGTTTGAAAATGGTAGACCAAGTGGGACTTCCAATGCATTCCCCTCATGGGAGAAAAGCAGCAGAGGACCCACGACCCCTTGGAGAACAGTATCCTGGCAGCCTCACACTCTAGTCTGGATTAGACAAGACTTTGACGGATTGCAAGACTTTACTCCTCTTTTCCTCCAAGCTGCACTTCTTGTGAAGAGAAAATGAGACTCGGGTATTAAAAAGTACTTTGAAAGTATATTTATAGCATACTACTGAACAACTTCAAAAGGAAACTAACTCCATTTATATTTTAAAAGCAGAAGCTTGTTTAACAGAGTCAATTCAATGAATACAGAAACACCTGTCCTCTTTTCTTTGGTAAGACTTGGAACATATGATACCTGTTTGTCTTTGATGTATTTCATTTTGGCACAATAATCAGTTTTGTCATAACCTATAAACTCCATTTATGTTCTAGATATCCTTTTCATTTTTGATTTCCTTAGGTTTTTTTTCCTTCAGTCTCAAAATTTTAATTGCATCATTTTCCACTATTAGTAATGGACCAAGAAAACTGAAATGTACCTAATTAATTATCCCCCCAAATTTAACATTGCAGCACATGATTATGACAAGAATTTAAAGTGAATATTTGTATATTTGCCAAAGGAGAGGTTTTATATAATAATATTTTATGCAGTTACCCCAATTTTATCTGGCCATAAAAACACAGATAAATAAATCCCATCACAGATAGCTAGTATGAGGAAAACCAAGTGTATGTAAGAAGGATATATGCCCTTCTTTTTGGCTGCTCATTAGCTGAATCTCCTCCAGTGATTGCAAAGCCTTCCATATTATGAATGCCCTCAGATCATAGAATCTGGAATGCGCCAAACATGTCTGAAGCTCCCATATATATAGCAAGTGCATGACTTAGGCTTCCCAGTCAAATGTACTCACCCAAACTTTGAAGTAAGAGATAGTGACAAAGAGTTGGTGGGATACCTGGGGGCAGTGATATTACCGGAAGTTGGGAGCAAGTGGTGGTGGCACAGGCTTCCTGGACTACTAACAGGCTGCAGCTGATAATCCAACTGTTTCTGTTTCACCGTTTTTATAACTGTATCATACGTCAAAGCTGTATATTGTCACCCTGCTTATTTAACTTCTATGCAGAGTACATCATGAGAAACGCTGGGCTGGAGGAAGGAGAAATATCAATAATCTCAGATATGCAGATGACACCAGCCTTATGGCAGAAAGTGAAGAAGAACTAAAGAGCCTCTTGATGAAAGTGAAAGAGAAGAGTGAAAAAGTTGGCTTAAAAAGCTCAACATTCAGAAAACGAAGATCATGGCCTTTGGTGCCATCACTTCCTGGCAAATAGATGGGGAAACAGTGGAAACAGTGGCTGACTTTATTTTTTATTTGGGGGGGCTCCAAAATCACTGCAGATGGTAATTGCAGCCATGAAATTAAAAGACGCATATTCCTTGGAAGGAAAATTATGACCAACTTAGACATCATATTAAAAAGCAGAGACATTACTTTGTCAACAAAGATCCATCTAGTCAAGGCTATGGTTTTTCCAGTGGTCATGTATGGATGTGAGAGTTGGACGATAAAGAAAGCTGAGCACCAAAGAATTGATGCTTTTGAATTGTGGTGTTGAAGAAGACTCTTGAGAGTCCCTTGGACTGCAAGGAGATCCAACCAGTCCATTCTAAAGGAGATCAGTCCTGGGTGTTCACTGGGAGGACTGATGTTGAAGCTGAAACTCCAATATTATGGCCACCTGATGCAAAGAGCTGACTCATTTGAAAAGACCCTGATGCTGGGAAAGATTGAGGGCAGGAGGAGAAGGGGACGACAGAGGATGAGATGGTTGGATGGCATCACTGACTCGATGGACATGGATTTGGGTGGATTCTGGGAGATGGTGAAGGACAGGGAGGCCCGGCATGCTGTGATTCATGGGGTCACAAAGAGTCGGACATGACTTAGTGGCTGAACTGAACTAAACTTCCTCTAATCGCCAAATGAATGATAAAGATGCATTCAGTTATCTGAATTAACTATCTAATAAAAGTTTATTGAACAGTTACTATGCACCAGACTCCTTTCCAGGCATTTGGGAAACAGAAATTAATAAAAAGATCAGGAGTCTCATCCTCATGGAATCAGGAATAAANCTGAGCGATTGAACTGACTGACATCCTCAGGTTTCCATCCTTCCTGTTGATCCTGTAAGTACCAATATCCTCCTAATAACATTTATTTCTGCTTAAATCACCCAATTTTTTGTCTCTTTATTTTTTTCCTTATTTTTGAGAAACAACTCCAAATCTGCTTGCTTCAGAGAGACTCTTTTTATTTTTTTAACTTAGGAGCCTTGTCTGTACACTTGAATACATTTGGTATTTTAACTTATAGAGGTTTAAAACACTAAACTAGGCAGCAAATGTTGTAGATAACCACCCAGCATGACACTTCAAATATATCTAACACTGAGCATTTAGGAATAAAAAATAAAAGTCGCTAAATTATAGATATTATATATAAGAAAGAAAGCATTATCTTAGAAGTAACTAATCCCTAAGGGGCCTACATCAAAGTTAACTACAAAAGGCCACATGACAAGATTTTTCTTAAACAGAGGGTGTTAAAGAACATAGCTAAAGCAGGTTTGACTCTATAATTTACCTGATTTCTGATTGAATACTGCATCTTTAAGAAGATCTCAACTCTTATAATTTTAAAAATCATAATAAAGTTGAACTAGAAAAATAGTACAGAAAAATAGGTTTGGTAGAGGTTGCTTCCCTGGTGGCTCAGAGGTTAAAGCGTCTGCCTCTAATGCGGGAGACCTGGATTAGAAAAAAATATCTATAAAAGTATCATTGAATTCATTCTTTGATGTTTGAGGAAAGTTTCATCCTCCAAAGTTATTATTCTGAGTATGCTATTTTTAACTCACTGAATATTTTCTAAATGTACTGCATTTAACCAAACAAATATAAACCAATGAGTTTTTTACATGGTCAAAAAGACTTCTTCTGCATTCAGTTTGATTTCACATTGGAATGCTCGTGTGTGAATACTAAATCACTTCAGTCGAATCCAACTCTTTGCGACCTCATGGACTGTGTAGCCCACCAGGGTCCTCTGTCCATGGAATTCTCCAGGCAAGAATATTGGAGTGAGTTGCCATGTCCTCCTCCAGGAGATCTTCCCAACCCATAAATCAAACCCACATCTCCTACATCTCATCTCCTGCATTGGCAGGCAGGTTCTTTACCACAAGCACCACTTGGGAAGCCCATACAATGCTCACCTCATACCAAGAAATGTGACCATCTAGATTTGAGTCCTCAAGATGCAAGAAATCCAGGTTGGATCGCTACATTGGGAAAATCCCCTGAAGAAAAGAATGGCAACCCACTCCAGTATTCTTGCCTGGAGAATCCCAAGGACGTAGGAGGCTGGTGGACTATAGTCCATAGGGTCGTAAAGTATTGGACCTGACTGAAGTGACTTAGCATGCAGGCACTCATGCACGTACTCAATTCACCTATTTAAATAAGATTCTTAGCTTTATTTGTATCTAATACAAGATACTGGAAATTTTCTTTTAAAATGCATTATATTTCCATGAAATTCCCCTTCAGTATTCTTCAGATNTCCCAAGGACGTAGGAGGCTGGCGGGCTATAGTCCATAGGGTCGTAAAGTATTGGACCTGACTGAAGTGACTTAGCATGCAGGCACTCATGCACGTACTCAATTCACCTATTTAAATAAGATTCTTAGCTTTATTTGTATCTAATACAAGATACTGGAAATTTTCTTTTAAAATGCATTATATTTCCATGAAATTCCCCTTCAGTATTCTTCAGATTTACACTTTATAAATAATAAACTTGAAATTGTAGATAACTTAAAAAACAAGATAATAAATTAGTGTAGTAATCATTTTCCTTTGAAAAGAATAATTCACAGTATAATGATATAGATGTAAATTAGTGTAGTAATCATTATCCTTTGAAAAGAATAATCTATAAGGTAATGATGTAATGATTTTCTAGTGTGCAAGGGCACAGCTAGAAATCAATGATCAATAATGTCCAAATAAAAAATGATAGGTTTCTTTTTTCAAAAAGAGAAGCCCAAGTTATTTAAGGATTTTTACTTATCTACTTTTCTTCTAGACGATTTTATATGAAGGTGAAGCCTAAGTTATTCATGTTATATAAAATGTTTTCAGTGGATATTTCCATTTACTGCTCTCAGCCTTTGTATACCCAGGATGAGACATCTGTATTAAAATTTTAAAAATTAATACTTTAGGCACTGCCAAATTCACAAATATGTGGGATTCTTCTAATAAAATATTTGAGGAAAATCAGTCTCGAGGGAACTTACTTAAACTTTAGTCCCTGCAAATATGCATTTCTTTAAAAGGATGAGAGAGACTGGAAAATGAAGAGTTCAGCATGGATCATTGCACATTAGCAGGAAGCTTCATGTTTTCTAACTGCCTTAGATAATGCTTATTTGCGAGGGTGCACTCCAGAGAATTCTGGGACACACTCCTCTTTCCTGCTCCTGGACAGTTACAGGGGGAAGAGGTTTGGACTCTCATCTCCATCAGCTGAATTATCAATAAATATCATTGGCTATTTTAGGTACAGAAAGAAACCATTTTGTGGTCATGGAAGCCAGAAATCCAGGCTAGAGAAAGAAGTGGTGGTGGAAGGGTGTAAAGATGAAGGAGGTAAGAAGGCAAGATGGACTGCTAACCTCAAGCTACTCTGCTGGCCATCTCCTGATTATGTGGCTCGGAAGCACCCAATCACAAGGGATAAATTTGGACTTAACTTTAGAAAGTGATTTAAAAAAATAAACAAAAACATAAAATAGCTTCTACTCTTCAAATTAGTTTCTACATAGCGTTTTTGATATGATAAATTTAAAGCACTAAAGTAAATTAGCATTTAGTGTTAGCATTGCCATCTGTAAATGAAATGATTTAGAAACACTACAGTTTGCTTATATAACTAATGTGGAAAATCCTCAAGATAACAGTCCTTGTTCACAGCTCTTGAGAGAAATGACAAAATCCCTTGCTAAACATCCTCATTAGAAATAATCACATCTTTTGCTAAATCCCCCTGATCCTTGTAAAGGAAAAATAGTATTTAGAAATACAATCTCATAATGTTACTTGACCAAGAAACACGTATAGCACATCCACAGTTACTGTTCCCAAGTTGTTCTGGGTACTGAACATTTACTGAGTATTTATTTTGTGTTGCTGTGTTAGTTGAGATCATTTCTTAAATGAAATACTTAAATTACAAAGCATGATGTAAATTACTTCTCTTTCAGAGAGGAAATATATCTTGCATATCATTGGGGATTTTTAGAGTCTTACCTCTTTTCACTAGAAAAGCTCATACATGTGAATCTGTCAAAAATTTCAAGGCTGACACTGACAGCTTACAAAATCGCATACATATATATCCATTTTCTCTATAAGAAGAATGTGTTTCTCTTTTATAGCTGTGATTCAATAATAAGGGCTATATAATTTGCCACATCGAACCTCTTCTGGATCGCACAAGCTCTGGTTATTTCCTTAAAACAAGATGTTTCATAGATGAACAGTGCTCTCCTGTGATGGAAGAAAGGAACTGCTTGTATCATGAAACAGGTAATTACTGTCTTTTTATGGCCAGTGTTTCACCTCCTGTTTTCCTATAGTTATTAGTAGGATTATCTCCTGTAGGTATTATGCCCATTATCCCTCTGAGGAAGCCTTTCCTTTCCAAAGTGAACATGTTATTATACTAATTATTTTATTCACATAATTGTAACTGAAGTTCTTCCAGCTCATTTTTACCCTTGCTTGAGCCTTGGTAGAAAAGAGAGTTTGTGGAAAGCGTAAATCTTCTTGGAACTGATCACATATGTTTATGTTGGCAAATTGGAGGGTACATTATTTGCTAAATATGTCCCATCTAAGACAATATGTTTGTGTAAAATTAGAACCTTAAATTCTTCACTTTGGACAGCCTTGTCTTTTATCAAAAAGTAAGAAAGATTTATGTCATAGCTTCAGGAAAAGAGCTTCTGAGGGTATTTGCCATTTTGAATGCCCACGATTTACAAGCATCAAATAGCACTTATTCTCAAACAATTCCTATTTCTATTAAGAAATAGAGGTTTAGGTTTCTGCCAATGGTGTTTTGTATTCATGAAAGGAGTTTCCTGAGGATTCTGTGAAACCACCATAATTTCCACTGACACATTTATCTAACAGTTGATGTCATTTTGGTGAGAAAAGGAGAGCAGCTAGGAAACTTGTTCCCTGTGAGCACTGATTCAGAACACATGGCAAATAAGTCTGTCAGAGGAGCCTTCTTTGGGGAGAGTAAGCCCAGTTGCTACATAATCAGACTCTGCCACCTAGATTAAAGTCTTACAGGAGAAGGCAAAATGTGTGCCTCTCTTAAAATGGTAGACATGTGTCTGTCACATAAACCATAGTGCAGGGTTTCTCATATCTAAATTAATATATAGATTGGTAATGGAGAATCCCAGGGACGGGGGAGCCTGGTGGGCTGCCATCTCTGGGGTCGCACAGAGTCGGACACGACTGAAGCGACTTAGCAGCAGCAATGTATATTTGGATTATATATGGATAATATACATATATGAGGGCTTTCCAGGTGGTGCAGGGTAAAGAACCTGCTTCCAGCGCAGGATACACAGGAGCCATGGGTTTGATCGCTGGGTCAGGAAGATTCCCCTGGAGTAGGAAATGTCAACCCACTCCAGTATTCTTGCCTAAAAAATTGCATGGACAGAGGAGCCTGGAGGGCTACACTTCACAGGGTCGCAGAGTCACCTGAGTGACATAGCGTGCGCGTGCACACACACACACACACACAAAATATATATATATACATATATAAGTATGTTATGATATACATATTCATTGTGGTGGAGTTGGTATATTCCAGCTGTGAGTGAACACATTTGGGCCCTTCTCACCACAGCTGATCACAATCACAGTTGGCAGGCATTAGAGGGACCACCTGGCACACACCTACCCAAGCCACCACTGATAGTCCTAACAGCAGTGAAACAAGGAATCGACTCCCCTAAGGGAATAAATCAGACTCCAGGGGGAAGAAAGCACTTGCAGGTTGGCTTATGGGAATTTGATGTGGGTACTCAAGTGCAGATCATGTTACCTGAGCAAAGAGCACACTAGCATTTGGGAAAGAGCTTAACAGATACACAAATAATAACCAGTTAAATCAATGCTTTTGAAACATTTTGGTACCTGGGATTTGTAGGCAGAGAAGTTGAATAACTTGTCTGCTTTACTGTACACAAAACTGCAAGGTGGTAGCATCTCTGGTATCTGCAGTCATGGTAAAATTAGGAGTGAAGATATCAGAGGGGATGGGGGAAGAGCAACTCCGAAAAGAAAATAAGTCATTTTCTTGCAATAAGAATTTTTCTTCAAGTAGTGAAAACTGAGCGACTTCACTTTGACTTTTCACTTTCATGCATTGGAGGAGGAAATGGCGACCCACTCCAGTATTCTTGCCTGGAAAATCCCAGGGACAGGGCAGGGGGCCCGGTGGGCTGCCATTTATGGGGTCGCACAGAGTCGGACACAACTGAAGCGACTTAGCAGCAGCAGCAGCAGTGAAAACAAAACAAATTGAAACAAAACCTGGAAAATACTTTACAAAAAATAAAAATTCATCCAATCAACCCTGTTTATGGTAAATAACTTCACATCTAATCCTTCCTACAGTTTGGGGAAATAAAAACCCACCCCTCTACCTCAACATCCATCCACTCCAAGTTGCTTTGTTTTAACCACTGACATGTGCAATAATACAGTGATTATTGACAATGTGACTCCTTGGCAGTGCAGAGATGGGAACATGACCAAGCCAACGAAGTCCTTCTCTAAAGTTTAGAACTGCAACTGATAAAAAGATGACATGGGGACCTCAGAAACTTGACTGCTGTTCCACTGCCATCAGGAACTGAAAACAGACTAGTTAATCTGGAGAAACATAAGGACAAAATCAAAGAGAAAAGAAGGAAGCAGTTGTTCAAAATGTGCTTAGATGAAATAAAGGTAATCTTGATGCATTCAAATTATTAGTTTTTGGTGTCCACCTATATCCTACCTGAAGTTCGAACACAACATTCCTCTTTTTATAAAGCCCACATTTTTGCATAAACTAATGAAAACAGGTTTATCATATTTGCAACCAAAATTTCTAATATACTGGTGAAGAATTCCAACGGTATGCTAGTTAAGAATATGCTACTTAACATATTGTCCCATGTATGAAAGTGAAAATCACTCAGTCATGTCTAACTCTTTGTGACTCCAAGGACTATACTCCAAGGACTATAGTGAAGTCCTTGGAATTCACTAGGCCAAAATGCTGGAGTAGGTAGCCTTCCCTTTCTCCAAGGGATCTTCCCAACCCAGGGATTGAACCCAGGTCCCCTGCACTGCAGGTGGATCCTTTACCAGCTGAGCCACAAGGGAAGCCCAAGAATACTGGAGTGAGTAGCCTCTCTCTCCTCCAGCGTATCTTCCTGATCCAGGAATGGAACCAGGCTCTCCCGCACAGCAGGCAGATTCTTTACCAACTGAGCTATTAGTGAAGCCCATACTTCTATGTATAACTCCATTAAATTAATGTCTTAGTGTATGTATGTATGTGTATATATATATATATAATATTAATGTCATTCCATTATATTTTCACTCTCAAGAAAAATAATTCCTTTTCACTTTCACTTCAGGAATTATTGATGTGAAAAAAGTAGTTCCAAATGGCAACTCAAGTCAAGAGTCAGATAGCTAGAATGAAGCAAGAAACCTAGAATAAGCAGCAAACCTATGACAATTCTGCATAAAATATATGCATTCAAAATTATTCACTCATCAGTTCAGTTCAGTTCAGTCGCTCCATAGTGTCCGACTCTTGACGACCCCATGAATTGCAGCACACCAGGCCTCCCTGTCCATCACCAACTCCCGGAGCTTACTCAAACTCATGTCCATTGAGTCGGTGATACTATCCAGCCATTTCAGCCTCTATCATCCCCTTCTCCTCCTGCCTTCAATCTTTCCCAGCATCAGGGTCTTTTCAAATGATTCAGCTCTTCACATCAGGTGGCCAAAGCACTGGAGTTTCAGCCTCAGCATCAGTCCTTCCAGTGAACACCCAGGACTGAATTCCTTTAGGATGGACTGGATGGATCTCCTTGTAGTCCAAGGGGCTCTCAAGAGTCTTCTCCAACACCAGAGTTCAAAAGCATCAATTCTTCAACGCTCAGCTTTCTTTATTCACTCATACATATTATGTATATAAATAAAACTTAATTCACTTCTAAAGTATGTTTTAGCAAATATCTGTATGTTTGTAAGAGTTATTTAACAATGTACTAGTTGTCCTTAAACTTCCAAGAGTCATTCATCAACCCGTGCCATGTTCCTTTACCCGAGGGCCACTTCAGAAGCTCACCAAGGACAAGTTTAATTGGAAATTTTATAGATTTTTCATCCTTTTACACAGACTCAACACTCATGGTAGAGTAGGATCCAGAGAGCAGTTCTGCACATTAAGGAACCTTTGTGAGTGTGCGTGCATGTGTGCACCCATACATTCACACATGGTTGTGTGAGCTTGTCTGAATGGAGCACTAAGCACCCAAGTGGAATAGTTACAGTTCTCAAAATGACATAGTAGTTGTACATTCATATTTCACACATTTAGGATAGAAAAATTACAGACTAATGACAAGGCTATCATTACAATAAAATTTGGATGATAGCCTCCTGGAGGAAAAAAAAATCAACTTGTCTTATGCATCTTTAGATAGGGTAGTAAGATGGTGTGACAAACTGGAAAAAGAAGAGGATTAAGAGAAAAATAGGAGCTGAGTTTAGTCCAGATTCTTTCTCTAATATCTGTGTGAACTTGGGTTCACTAAACTTATCTGAGCCTTGGTGTCTATACCCTTAAAGTGGATAAAATAATAACTACCATTTAGAACATTTTTAACGATTAAATTTAGTCCATTATTCACTTAGCAACAATTAAGGAGTTTCCTTTCTTGTCAGACATATAGATACTTAATGCATGAATGGTGGAAAGAAAGAGAGGAGAAAAGGAAAGAAGGAAAGGGAGGAAAGGAGGGAGATGAATTACTTGGCCTGGATTTTATGTTAGATTTATATCAAACAAAAATCATTGTCTGACTAAAGCCTAGAACTGGCTCAGCCGGTAAAGAATCCTCCTACTGTGCAGGAGACCCAGGTTCAATCCCTGCACTGGGAAGATCCACTGGAGAAGGAAAGAGCAACCCACTCCAGTATTCTTGCCTGGGAAGTCCTATGGACAGAAAAGCCTGGTGGGCTACAGTCCATGGGATCGCAAGCGTCAGACATGACTTACCAACTAAACCACCACCAGAGATTACTTGATAAAACAAGGAAGGCTATGCACTAAGATAGTCTAATTCGCCACGTGAGAATGTTTTAAAGCCTTTGCTTCATATTAAAATCAAAGGCAAAATGAAAGCACTGTACATTTTGCCTTGTTTGATGTAAAAGCAGGATCCTGGAGATACACAACTCAAAAATTCAGTCAAAGAAATAAAGGGTAATGGGTTGCAATTAACTTGGATTAGCAAGATGATTACCTCTCTGTGCCACATTCCTTGTTTCAAGAACCCTTGTCAGCAAAACGTTTATGATGCTGACAAATCCATTTTTTTAAATTCTCATCCTTATTCCAGAAAGGAGTAAGAAAAAGCAAGAACTTAGTTTCAAGTATGCAAGATGTATAGTTCTAGAGATCTGCTGTATAGCATGTTGCCTACAGTTAATGATATAGTATTGAGTATTTTAGAACATTAAGAGGATATTAGCAGACACACACCACTATATAAAAATAGATAAACAAGGTCGTACTGTATAGCACAGGGAACTATCTTCAATATCTTGTAATAAATAATGGAAACAAATCTGAAAAAGAATACGTATATTATAGCACATGGAACTCTGCTCTGTGTTATGTGGCAGCCTGGATGAAAGGGGAGTTTGGGGGAGAATGGATATATGAATATGTATGACTGAGTCTCTTTGCTGTTTACCTGAAACTATCACAACATTGTTAATTGGCTATACCCCAGTACAAAATTAAAAGTTTTTTTTTTAATTTATATATATATATGTATAACTGAATCACTTTGCTGTATACCTGAAACTAACACAACACTGTAAATCAACTATACTTCAATTTTAAAAAGTTAGAATAAAGCTTTAGGCAAATATGCTTAATGTTTAAATAACCTGTTAAGAGGAGCGATCTGATGTTAACATGTTCTTACCACAACATGCACTCATTCACAAGGACACAGGAATATTTTGGAGGTTACAGATATGTCAAGTACCTAGATTGTGGTGATGGTGTCACGGAGTATGCATAAACACATACAGACACCCACATACAGACACATGCTGTGTATGTCCAAACACAGCATGATGCATACAGGCACATCTCATCTTAGTGAACTTTGCTATATTGCACTTCGTAGATATTGTGTTTTTTACAAATTGAAGATCTGTGTCAACCTGCATCAAGCAAATCTGCTGGTGCCATTGTCCCAACATCATTTGCTCACTTCATGACTCTGTGTCACATTTTAATCTTTCTCACAAGAACTCAAACTCTTGACTTTAATGATACTACTACACTGAAGGCTCAGATGCTGGTTAGCATTTTTTAGCAATAAAGTGTTTTTTAATTAAGGCAGGTGCATTTTTTAGGCATAGTATTATTGTACAGTTAATAGACTGTAGAATAGTATAAACATAACTTTTGTATTCACTGGAAAACTGAAAAATTTGTACAATTTCTTTTATGGCAGTATTTATTTCAGGCATCTAGAACCAATCCCATACTATCTCCAAGGTATGCCTGTACATTAGATGTATACTAGTTTTTTGTATATCAATTATACTTCCATAGAGCTAAAGAAAAAAGTCAATAAAAGATCTGAAAGAGAAAAAATAGAGATTAACAGAATGTGTTTCTATAGAAATGAATCGCTCTTCCTACACTTCCATATTGCTCAACAAATGTTTGTAGAATAGGATGTGCATTATGGAAAGGGCTGAGAATACAGATTTGAAGAAGCCATCTTCTCCCAACAAGAATTGTTTGAACAGTCTATTAGAAAGACAGATCAGTAAACAACAGGTATGATTATCTGTGATGCTCTATTAGAATGAGCCAAAGTTGATAGACCCATAAAGATGGAAGTGATTGGGTTTATGAGAAGGGACACATGGAAAACCTCACAAAGTACATTCAAGCTGATGCTTGAAATAGGAGGGGAAAAGATGGTATACTCATAACTTACAAACATCCTGGTTCTTGTTAAGAAAGAATTTATAGCTCACTAGAATCCTTTAGAAAGCTTCAGTCCTCCCTTGGTATCCACTGGGGATCAGTTCCAGGACTGCCCACACCCTAGGAGACTAAAATCTACATATGCTCAAATCCCTTGTATAAAACGGTGTAGTACAGTCAGCTGTACCTGCAGGTTCTGGATCCATCCATGGTTGGTTGAATCTACAGATGGGTAACCTGTGGATACTGAGTGCCAAAACTATTAGAAAAATAATGAGGTCTGTGGAGAAGAGCCGTGTAATACGGAGCTTCTAAATGTCTGAATGACTCTATTTTGGGGCTCCAAAATCACTGAAGATGGTGACTGCAGCCATGAAATTAAAAGACACTTACTCCTTGGAAGAAAAGTTATGACCAACCTAGATAGCATTTTCAAAAGCAGAGACATTACTTTGCCAACAAAGGTCCGTCTAGTCAAGGCTATAGTTTTCCCAGTGGTCATGTATGGATGTGAGAGTTGGACTGTGAAGAAAGCTGAGTTCCGAAGAATTGATGCTTTTGAACTGTGGTGTTGGAGAAGACTCTTAAGAGTCCCTTGAACTGCAAGGAGATCCAGCCAGTCCATTCTTAAGGAGATCAGCCCTGGGATTTCTTTGGAAGGGATGATGCTGAAGCTGAAACTCCAGTACTTTGGACACCTCATGTAAAGAGTTGACTCATTGGAAAAGACTCTGATGCTGGGAGGGATTGGAAGAAGGAGGAGAAGGGGACGACCGAGGATGAGAAGGCTGGATGGCATCACTGACTTGATGGACGTGAGTCTGAGTGAACTCCAGGATTTGGTGATGGACAGGGAGGCCTGGCATACTGCGATTCATGGGGTTGCAAAGAGTCGGACATGACTGAGCGACTGGACTGAACTGGACTGAAATGTCTGAAACAAGAATGAGTCCAAAGTCTCTTGACCATCAGTTTCCTACCTCTTCTTCCATCCTGCCTTCTTCAAAGTCCTGAAGAGAAGGTTAGGAAGGTGAGAAGAGAAGTAGATGGGTCACACTGGTAAGATGCTCTTGGTCTAAATATATATGCACAAAAATATTTAGAACAGTCTATAATGGAAGGGAATCACCCTTTCCTGAGTATTTTTGGTGCATCAGACCAACCTGATTTTAACCTGTAGACTCTAGTGGCCCCCAGACCCCTCAGTGATGGCACTGTGATGCTATTGCTCTTAGTTTTTATCCTCAGGTTGAAAGTAATACACCTGTCACATATATTTGCCATTTCCACTTTCACAAAGTAAGTTTTACATGCCTGGACTTCAGTACTAATCATTATTCTTCTTTATTTTCTCCAAATAACAAGAAAAAGGCCATAAATAGTTGCTAAATGAAGAGTGAAAAAAAATTGTCAGTAAACTTCCTGGTAGCCCAACATTAAATTGAAGTGTATCTGACATTTTTTCACACTTCTGAACATTTCTTCCACATTGACACCTGTGTATAAAACATAAAGTCTGCAGGTATTTTCCATTTAAAATAAGCTTCTCCAGCTTTGTAACAAATGATTACCAACACATGCAACCTCTGAATTGTTAAGTTAAAACTATCTCTGGAACCTCCCTAATGGTCCAGTGGCTAAGACACTGCACTCCCCATGCAGGGGCCCTGGTTCAATCCCTGGTCAGGGAACTAGACCCCACATGCCATGAAGAGGAGTTCACATGACCAAACTGAGATTCCACGTGCTGAAACTGAAAAATACATATATATATATCCTGGGTGCCTCAACTATGACCTGGTCCAGCCAAATAAATAAAGAAAATCATTTTTAAGTATTCCTAATTTTCAGATCAACAAATCAGGGCACAGAAAGTTTTAGCAGGCCAAAGGAATCATATAAACTTAACTTGTACCTGTTTCCAATATCACACTTTACCTTCTTTATAATCTACTACCTTTCTGCTGGTTTGATTTTCCATTGTACTGTGGCTACCTTGATGAAAATCAAGGTTTCTTGACCAAACGTTGTAAATAAAGAAACAATAAAATTCTCTTTCACTCTCTGTTGTTCTCCACAGCTAAGAAGCTACACAGGTATATTTCCTTTCAGACAGCTGCTAAATTTATATTTATATCCTTTCTGTATTTTGTCTCTTGGCTACTGAAATGCACTATTCATATGTTTCAGCATTCTCTGGGTAGAAGCTGATGTAATTTCTGGCAGACACTTTCCGAGGGTTCCAGGCTGTTGGATTCTGGCACCAGGGGCTTGGGAGGAAGTCAAGCAGATCTTTCATAATAAGGGATTGTTGAAAGGTGCTTTATACACTTCACAATGGCCATGAAGCTATTCTGTGGCACGTCCCTCTTAGCCTTGGTGTCTCAAGAGTTCCCTCATCTGCAACTGAGTCTTCTACTGAACCATTTTAATCCCAAGAGCATGCTAAAGTTCCAGTAACCCAATAATTACTGGCAGCCTGACAGCTAGTCAAGCATGGCTGCCACTGAATCACAAAACCAGACATCAAAAACACAGAAGATTTTTGAAAAGAGTGATCACATCTCTTTTAAAACATTTTTTGGAAAAATGTTTTACATGCTTAATATATTTTGATTGCCACGGATTAGACAACAGGTTTGCCTCACTGTAATTTTTATTTGATACGCATTGGCTAATTTCTTGCCATCTCTTTTGTTTTCTAGATAGCAGAATGTATTGTTCTTCAGAGATTCTCTAGTGAAAACTATGCTGAAAGTATGAGATAGAAAGAAATCACAGCTTCCCTGGGTTTAGGAAAATTCACTTGGAAAATTAATCATTGTTATTTAACCTTCAAAAATAATCCACAAGTTGATATTTAGTACAGACTTTAGAAATATAAAACATTATGTAATGCCAAAATGTTATTGTTATCACTATAGCAAGAAAGAGAGAAGATTACACTGTTCTGGAAGATTCTCAGAATCTTTTCAAATAATTAATTTTAAACATGTTTTTTAAGTGAAGTTTATGGAAAGACAAATTGTGCCAAATCTCCTTTTCATAAGAATGACTTTGTTCATTAGCATAAAGCTGAATATTAAATGAGTAAAATCTGTATATTGTGGTCTTGCCTTCCAAAGGACCAATTTGGATTTTGTTGTAAATCTGCTGATTTTATAAATACCTAAAGCTTCTTTTAAATTCTCAAATACTTCATTCAAAAGGTAGAAATAGGCTAACTGAAATAATGTTACAGCAGTTCAGATAGAGAAAGGTGCCTAGAGAAAACTGGAATGTCTGTTTTGGGGTTTTGTCTTGCATTTTCTTTTTCAACTGAAAAACATTCATTGAGTCATTTAGCCAGAACTCTGAAGCACCAAATTTCTCTCTCTTGCAGTATTACTGCAAGAGAGTATTACTGCAGTTACTCTTTAGCAAATCAGTACAACTATATATTATAAAACTTGACCCAACTAATAGGATTCTAACAGGCACGGCAATACAGTTTAATTATCCTGGCCACTAGCCAGAGAGCAAGTTCACACAATCCAAAGTGAAATCCTTCATATTTTTTAACAGCTTTATTGAGGTATATTTTACATATCATGAGATTCACCTATTTAAAATACACAAATCAGTGCCTTTTAGTAATTTTACTGAATAGCACAACCATCACCATAAATCAGTCTTAGAATATTTTCACCCTCCCTGTAAGATCTCTCCTGCCCACTTACAGTTAGATCTCATTCTACCTCCAGTGCCAGGAAACCACTAATCTAGTTTCTGAAGCTGTAAATTTGGCTTCTGGATCATTGCATATAAGTAAAATCATATAAACGTTGTCTCTTGTATCTAGATTATATCACTTAGCATAACACTTTTGAGGTTCATCCCCAATATAGCATAGGTCATAAATTAAGTATTTTTCATTGCTGAATTGTTTTCTATTACATGGAGACCACATTTTGCCATTCCAGTAGCTGATCTACATTTAGGATGATTCCTTTCTTTTTTTAATATTATGAGCAATATTACTGTAAACATTTATGTGCAAGTCCCTGTGTGCAAATAAATTCATTCTAAAGTAGCTGCACCAATTTATATTCCCACCAGCAAAGTATGATGATCTCTGTTTCTCCACATCCTTTCCAACATGATTTAATGCTTGTCATTGATTATGGGCATTCTGCTGGCTATTAAATGGCATTTCATTATCGTTTTAATTTGCAATTCCCTAATGACTAATGATGTTGAGCATCTTTGCATTTGGTACTAACTATCAACTAAGGTCCGTCTAGTCAAGGCTATGGTTTTTCCTGTGGTCATGTATGAATGTGAGAGTTGGACTGTGAAGAAGGCTGAGCGCCGAAGAATTGATGCTTTTGAACTGTGGTGTTGGAGAAGACTCTTGAGAGTCCCTTGGACTGCAAGGAGATCCAACCAGTCCATTCTGAAGGAGATCAGCCCTGGGATTTCTTTGGAAGGAATGATGATAAAGCTGAAACTCCAGTACTTTGGCCACCTCATGCGAAGAGTTGACTCATTGGAAAAGACTCTGATGCTGGGAGGGATTGGGGGCAGGAGGGTAAGGGGACGACCGAGGATGAGATGGCTGGATGGCATCACGGACTCGATGGACGTGAGTCTGAGTGAACTCCGGGAGATGGTGATGAACAGGGAGGCCTGGCGTGCTGCGATTCATGGGGTCGCAAAGAGTCGGACATGACTGAGCGACTGAACTGAACTGAACTGATTCATATATCAATATTCATATCATGGTGTCATGTCTTAACATGTCTGTTCATATCCTCCAAGTCATTTATCAAATATGTGTTTTGCAAATATTCTTCCTAGTGGATTTGCTTATCTTTTAATTTTTTATGGGTGTCTTTTGAAAGCTTTATATTTTAATGAAGTCAGATTTATCATTTTTATAGGCTTACTTTTGCTGTAGTACCCCCAAAATATTTGCTTATAACAAAATATTGGAGACTTTTTCCTATGTTTTCTTCTAAATGTTTTATTGTGTTTTAGAACTTTACTTAAGTCTAAGATCAATTTTGATTTAATTTTTGTGTATGACATAAAGTGAGGTTGTAAGTTCATCTTTTTATATAGATATCCAACAGTTCCTGCTCCATTTTTTTTGACAGTCTGTCCTTTCCCTGGCGAATTTCTTTGGTACATTTTTAAAAAATCAATTGAGTGTAATTATAAGGATTTATTTCTGTACTCTCAATTCTATTCTATTGATCTATATGTCTAACCTATGCCAGCACTACAGTCTTAATAACTCTACCTTTACAGTAAGCTTTGAAATTGAGAACTGAAAGTCTTCCAAACTTATTCTTCTTTTTCAAAATTGTTTTGATTTTTCTAGGCATTTTCACTTCCACATAAATTTTGAATCTGTTTGTCCACGGCAGCAAAAAAGGAAAAGCCTGCTTGAATTCCAATAGAGATTTTTGAATTTATAGATCAATTTGAGAATTGTCACCTTGCAATATTGAGTCTTTTATACATGAATAGAGAATGGCTCTCCATTGTTTAGATCTTCAATTTCTCTCAGCAATATTCTGTCATTTTTAGTGTACTAGTCATGCATTTGTTTTGTTAAACGCATTCCCTTCATTAGTTTTTATTGCTGTTGTTAATATTTATTCTTGTTTTGATTTTGGTCAGTGTTTTTTTAATATACAGCCATGGGACCCTAGTCACACAAGCTTTCAGAATGCAAAGGATAGGGAGAGGGATATGGAGCTAATGGCAGTATTGGACAGAACAGGCAGCAATCGTGGTCCTGGGGAAGGGCCAAACAATCACATAGATGAAGTACAAATGGGCAAAAATAAATCTTTCTAGTTCTAGACATCATGTACATTAGCAATCAAAAATAAAATATTGGAGCTAGACTTATGGTATACAATTATGATTCTAGCCCATACTAGGTTTTAACCTTGTGCCAGTTATTTAACAACCCTATGTTTCAGTGTCTTCATACATAAAATATGAAACATTAGATTATTTGTGTATAACTCCAACTTTATGAACTTGTGAGAGTTAAATGAGTTAAAAGATGTCTACAGAAGTTTTAAAAAAGGGCCTAGGACACACTAAACAGTCAACAATTAGTTAAACATGAGCATTGTAAGGGAGTCCAATCAAGTAACACAAAGGAATGTGACTTTGGAAATCACAGAGAGATGGAGGGGGTGACTGTGGGCTAAACAGGTGAAGCTGGTCAAAGTGCAAACTTACCCTTATAGAATAAATAATTTATGGAGATATATGTACAACATGGTAACTATGGGCTTCCCAGGTGGTGCTAGTGGCAAAGAACCTGCCTGCCAATGCAGGAGAGGTAAGAGACACGGGTTCCGTCCCTGGGTCTGGAAGATCCCCTGGAGAAGGGCATGGTAATCCACTCCAGTATTCTTACCTGGAGAACCCCATGGACAGAGAAGTCTAGCAGGTTACAGTCCATAGGGTCGCAAAGAGTCAGACACCACTGAAGCAACTTAGCACACATGCACACAAGAAAGTAGATCTTAGTTCTCATTACAAGAAGAAAAAGTTTTTAACTATATATGGTGACGGTGTTAACAAAACATTGTGGTGATCATTTTACAATGTATACAAATATTGAATCACTATGTTGTACACCTGAAACAAATACAATGGAGTTTCTTACATATTTTTTGGTATCTTTGCATTGAAAATTAATTACAATGAGATAGAAAAACCCTAAATCCATGACCAAACATCTATTGCTATAACAGGCAGATACAGGAAGTAGAATGGGGATAAGATACATAAAATCAATATCACTTATTTAATTTTTGACTCCAACCCCCCAATACCATTCTCTGGGGAACTTGGCCATGAGAAATTATTTTAGATAAATTTAACAAATCAAAGTGGCTTAAATCATGATGCCCTACCCTGCCCAAAGGTGGAGGGAGACCTAAAACCTTTAGTTCACATAAAGTTCTAAGAGAGAGAAGCAAGTCAAAAAGAAAAGTGAATTCAAAAGAGAAGACCGATGCAGCAGAGACCTCATTAATTATTTTACTCAACAAACTAACGGGTTTCCCTCATGGCTCAGATGATAATCTTCTTTCAATGTGGGAGACCTGGGTTCGTTCCCTGGGTTGGGAAGATCCCCTGGAGAAGGGAATGGCAACCGACTCCAGTATTCTTGCCTGGAGAATTCCAGACAGAGGACCCTGGCTGGCCACAGTTGATGGGTCACAAAGCTTAGGTCACTGAGTAACTAACACTTTTATGAACCTTTCACATCAAATTAAAAACTCTAAATCCTAGCATTGTGCCTAAATATCTCCAACTTTTGAGAATATTGCTCTTCCTCAGGTTTGCAATATCAGGAAAGCTGTCATGTTCTAAGCTCACTAGAGCTTAGGACACCAGGAGAAGATAGAGAAATTCAAATTTCTACTGGATAAATGTTATTAAAATTAACAGAAGTTTATCAAACAGCAAGAAAAATATTTCTCAGGGTGTTATGAAACAGCGAAAAGACATAAGAAAGGAGTGCCAAATGTTTTTGAAGGAAAATAAATGAATCACATAATCTTGAGACTAATTATATGTTAAAATCAGCTATCCCTTGAAAATAATAGTGACTGGCTTAATATTTTAACATGACTTATCACTGAATAAAAATAATGTTCTCTTCCCACTACAATTTTTAACAATTCACTTAAACTTGAAATTCCTGAGTGATTCTTAACCATCATGAGCAGATTTAGTCTCTTACTTCCCATCAAAAAGCCATGAGTAAAAAAGAACCTCCCTGGAAAGAATATTAACCAACATATTGCCAGATTTTGGAAAAATTGCATCTATAATTCATGGCTGAAGTCAGACTAAAGTCATAACAATGACCCACACACAATTAGACCTTGACCATCACTTCTCTAAATGATTTCCCTAAAAATGATTATCATTGTTCTAAACCCAAAAACTTTCCCTTGTATTTTGCCTGTCCTGTTCTTCAACTTTTAGATGAACCTACTGCTCACACACTCTAAATAAATGTTCAACTAGAGCTCTCCTTTAAGCTTAATTGTCCTATTGAATTTATTCAAGTACATGATGCCAAAAACCATTATTTTGGAAGAAGATAGATGTTCCTGTACTTCTCTTGTTACTTTTCGACAGGTCTTTGTTTGGGACCAAAGATTTATGTAGCTTCAACCTAAGTCCCCAGGCTTCCCAGGTGTCTCAGTGGTTAAAGAATATGCCTGCAATGAAGGAGACATAGGTTCAATTCCTGAGCCAGGAAGATCACCTGGAGTAGGAAATGGCAACCCACTCCAGTATTCTTGCCTGAGGAATCCCATAGACGAACCTGACGGGGTACAGTACATGGAATCACAAAGAGTCAAACAAGACAGGGACTAAACAAAAGCTCACCCCCTTTTACAATAAGATGATGTTAGAACCAGGAAACACCTCCCTTTCTCTTCATTCACATTAAAATTTTTGACCAAGGAGAAAAACATGAGTATTTGTACAAATACAAGCCTGAACTTTCTCCTTAGCTCAATTACTGAGCCTTGGCTAGGCTGAGCATTATATGAGGGCTACTGTCGTGATTAGCTTGTGCAACACATGTGAATTGCAAGGTCACTGTATGTGGAAAACTGATGGAAAGAGAAGCAGAGAATCTGTCCATTGCTTCCCATATTCCATGAACTCTTTGCCTGCCACCACCTTATCATATAAGCAATAGAATGTGATGAACTTTCAAAATAGTTGCTATTTCCTCAAGGGAGATGCCAAATTAAAATAATACCAGATGTTTGTGTGCAAGTGCTTCCTGAAGTCTGAGTATCATGAGATGCTCTGAGAATGGGAACCTGGGACCTTTTCTGATCTGCATCTTGAATTTGAAAACCTGTTAAGGAGAAACTGCTTAAAATGTACATTATGAACCAAAGAGGAGATTCTAAATTTAAAAATCGTTCTGATTTCATTATAAAGGTCAAAAAATTTAGCATGACTTTATATGTTAAAGTAGTTTGCTTATATAAAGATAACTACTTTCTTTAATCAGGCTTCTCAAGAGAGAAGTATTTTATTTCAACCTGCATCTGCCACTGAAAGGAAGCAAAAGTGCAAATGAAAGGATCTTTACCAAAGCATTTTGTTTTCCAAAAACATATGGTGGATGATTTTCATGCCATTTTCAGTAAATCACCTCATGCATTTATCTAGTTCCTGCATTGATTTTTCAAATCATAGCATTAGAGACACTGAAGAATATAATCATACTTGCTACAACCTTGCAAAAATCTCAAATTAAAGAAGAAAAATCACTTATCAAGAGCAAGATATTTCAAAGCCTCTGTTTTCTTAAGAGTCGAGAAATACCAGAAAATCCTACAGGCCCATCTGCCAGGTCTTAATTGTCCTCCAAATTGAAACAAAGTCTAAATTTTGTCCTGTCCTAAATTTTGGAAATGTTCTGTGCCTTGTAAACCTAATTCCCCTTGTATCAGTTTCAACTTCAGTGTTTGATCTTAGGTCACTGCTGCCAGAGTGCTCACCATGTCCCAGCTTGAGTGTGTAGCAATCAGCTCAATCCCCTCTACAATTCTGACATCCCATCCATCATTCCATTCACCCTAAGCCATTATGCTTACATGCTTCAATTTACAAAAAGTTCCATCTTCCTGATATGATATTTTTTAGATTGAGCTGGAGAAAAACCTTAGAAATGAGATGCTTTATCTACCTAATTTTGCATGGGAGATAAAACCTAGAAAATGTAAAGAAAACAATAAACATCATTCTATAGCCATCATTTGGCAGTTAGTGACTAAGCTGGTATTGAATCTAGGCATATTTATGCTAGCTATGAACACTTTCCACCACACCATGTTCTCCAGTTCAGTTCAGTTCAGTCACTCAGGTGTGTCCAACTCTTTGTGACCCCATGAATTGCAGCATACCAGGCCTCCCTGTCCATCACCAGCTCCCGGAGTTCACTCAGACTTACGTCCATCGAGTAGTGATGCCATCCAGCCATCTCATCCTCGGTCGTCCCCTTCTCCTCCTGCCCCCAATCCCTCCCAGCATCAGGGTATTTTCCAATGAGTCAACTCTTCGCATAAGGTGGCCAAAGTACTGGAGTTTCAGCTTTAGCATCATTCCTTCCAAAGAACACCAACCATGTCTTTACCCATTAGTAAATACTCTCCCTCCCTCAACATACTCCCTCCAAATATTTTCAATACTGTTTTTGAATGTGCAATTTATTCAAACCATAGAGTACAAATGAGTTAGACACAATCATTGCCAGCAAAGAGTTTCATTCAAAAATAATTTAAGTGACTTAGAAAAAAAAATATTCTGAGAATTCAAAACAAGAAGCAATAAAATCTATTATAAAGAAATAGCAAAAACTATTATATTACCATATGCGGATTGTTCTCAATTCTTTATTGCCAGGCAATCTCTCTCACATATACTTATTCATTAACCAACAGCAGATTTCTACTTGAGTGTGATAACATCATTATCATAAAAGTAATAATTTTACTCATGTAGTTTAACATGTGTTAGTTAACTGTCACCACAATTCTGAGAGACAAGTATTGTTCTTATATCCATCTCACAGATGGACCACAATCATTCTCAGTAAACAAATCCAAAGCTAAACTTGTCTCAATGAATAGCATATATACTAATGTAGTCCCCAGTGCTAAAACCTGTCTCACCATATCCAATTAGTCACATATATTAGCCGTTATATTTTATATCTGTATTTTCTATCCCCACAAATATTGCCTTAATCCAGGCCCTCTTCATTTTTACCTGAAATATTCCAACAACTGTTTCTCCCTCCACAGCTACATGCATTCAGTCAATTGTCTACTCTAATCTCTTTGAAAGGCAGCTGTTATGAATTATTCCTCTATACCATCATTTTAAGCATATTATTACCTATAGCAGTAGTTTTAAATTTTAATTTGCATTGGAAAAATACTTTTCTTTTTGAGAAAGTAAGTTTTAAAACTACTGTCCAATTAGAGTTTGGGATTAAAATATATACACTAGTATATACTGGGCTTCCCAGGTGGTGCTAGTGGTAAAGAAACTGCCTGCAATGAAGGAGACGTAAGAGAAACAGTTTCAATCCCTGGATCCCGTGGAGGAGGGCATGGTAACCTACTCCAGTATCCTTGCCTGGAGAATCCCATGGACAGAGGAGCCTCGTGGGCTACAGTCTATGGGGTCACAAAGAGTTGGATTCGACTGCAGGGATTTAGCACACATATGTAAAACAGATAACCAACACTGACCTACTGTATATCACAGGAAACTGTACTCGATATCTTGTAATCACCTAAAATGGAAAAGAATGTAAAAAAGGAATAGCACAGCATTAAATAAGAAATTAACAGAACATTAGATAAGAAGGAAATAGAAATGGCACTTAAGGCCCTCATAGTCTAATTATACCTACATCTTTTGCTCAATTTCTTCTCTAACTTCTCTTCAGATCCTACTTTTCTGCATGTCAACTATTCATGCTTTTCCAAATGTCACATTTAGTTTTGCCTCCATGTTTTGACTGCATTGCTATTCCACCTGAAATGTTCTTTTCTTCATGCCCAACTCCCTTCCAAGTGGCCGATATCTCTCATTTTTTTGAGGTTAATTTCCTTTGTGAGATTTCCCTGATAGCTCAAGGAATCCACCTGCAATGCTTGGGACCCTGGTTCAGTTTCTGGGTTGGGAAGATCCCCTGGAGAAGGGAAAGGCTACCCACTCCAGTATTCTTCTGGAGAATTCCATGGACTACAGTCCATGGGGTCGCAAAGAGTCGGACATGACTGAGCAACTTTCACTTTCATTTCACGTCCTTTGTGAAGACTTCATGACCCCATGTGGTAGACTTGAATCCATCTCACTTGACTCTACCACTATATATTTCTAGCATATACATGTAAACTCATTGTAATTTATCTGCAGATTGGACTTTCTGTATTAGACTATAACCTCTTTAGGGCAGGGGCTGTAGTGTATTTATCTTTTTTATATACAGTGGTTACAAGGTTTCTGCCATTGAGTTTTGCTAATAAAAGAAATGAATGAACAACAACAACAAAAACTCGCCTTTACTTAGATTGCAGAGAATGTTCACTTGTTAATGAAAGAAAGAGGGACTTAAAAGTTAAGAAATTTCAGCTGACCTAGAAAAAGAGACATCCTTTAACTAACAATGGAATTCTAGAAAAAAAGGCAAATACAAAAGAGTGACGTTGGAAAGAGAGAAAAAAAATATTTGTTTGGAAGGGTCTTGAGGCCCATATAGGGAAAGGGAAGAAACCACAGGGCTGTGTTTAATCTGCAGGTCAGGCTTCGGGATCCTCTCATGCATATGCCAACCAAGCAAAAGCATCACCTAAGATACACTCATGCTCAACTTAGAAAATCCCAATAACAACTGAGAGATAAAAGACAATTTTCCAAGAATAGTTTACATTTCTGCAGTTCTGGTCCTCTAAGCCAAATGATTTACTTCCAATATAGGGATGTTTGTATAAGTAAACAAATATTTCAGGATAATAAATCTTAGAGATATCCCTACACCTGAGATAGTCCATGTTAGTAAAGATTAAGACTTGTGGAGAAAACCACTAGATCATTTGGGTATGACCTAAATCAAATCCCTTATGATTATACAGTGGAAGTGAGAAATAGATTTAAGGGACGAGATCTGATAGAGTGCCTGATGAACTATGGACGGAGGTTTGTGACATTGTACAGGAGACAGGGAGCAAGACCATCCCCAAGAAAAAGAAATGCAAAAAGGCAAAATGGCTATCTAAGGAGGCCTTACAAATAGCTGTGAAAAGAAGAGATGTGAAAAGCAAAGGAGAAAAGGAAAGGTAAACCCATTTGAATCCAGAGTTCCAAAGAATAGCAAGGAGAGATAAGAAAGCCTTCCTCAGCAATCAATGCAAAGAAATAGAGGAAAGCAATAGAATGGGAAAGACTAGAGATCTCTTCAAGAAAATCAGAGATACCAAGGGAATATTTCATGCAAAGATGGGCTCGATAAAGGACAGAAATGGTATGGACCTAACAGAAGCAGAAGATATTAAGAAGAGGTGGCAAGAATACACAGAAGAACTGTACAAAAAAAGATCTTCACGACCCAGATAATCATGATGGTGTGATCACTCACCTAGAGCCAGACATCCTGGAATGTGAAGTCAAGTGGGCCTCAGGAAGCATCACTATGAACAAAGCTAGTGGAGGTGATGGAATTCCTGCCAGGGTCCAGCCCCGGTGGATCCAGGGAATTCAAAGTGGGGACAGCGTTGGGGAGGAAAAACTTATTTATTTAGAGATATAAGGTTAGATTAGGAAGAAATAGTGTAGTAGGAAAATTAAGGGGAGAAAAGAGGCTGAATAACTTGTTTTACGTGGAAAGCCAATAAAGTTCCAGACAAGGAACTTGCACCATCTACGTTAGGCCACCAGCGTCCGTTTGAATATCACAGCGTCCGTTTGAATATCACAGAGTGCCCCGCCTTGGGCTCTTTCTCTTACGGATCTTAGAAGCCGGGACAAGTAAGTAGACATGGCGAGCCTCCACGCCCCAGATGGGAATTCAGCCGAAAAAAGGGGAGAAAAGAATGACATGGGGAAGCCCGGCATCAGTGCAAGACTCCCAAAACTTTATTTTTCAAAATCAGCTTATATACCCCAAGTTGTACATAAAGAAATAATGGAATATGCAGAGTTATGCAGGGGCAGTAGTCCTGACCCTCATTGAGACAAGGCTTTCTTTTTGCATACCCTCCCGTATACAAAAGGTCTCAGGTGGTTTACATTATCTTCTGGCCAAGAGGCCTGTTAACATTTTTATGACTGTGTGGATCACAATAAACTGTGGAAAATTCTGAAAGAGATGGGAATACCAGACCACCTGACCTGCTTCTTGAGAAACCTGTATGCAGGCCAGGAAGCAACAGTTAGAACTGGACATGGAACAACAGACTGGTTCCAAATAGGAAAAAGAGTACATCAAGGCTGTATATTATCACCCTGCTTATTTAACTTCTATGCAGAGTACATCATGAGAAACGCTGGGCTGGAGGAAGCACAAGCTGGAATCAAGATTACTGGGAGAAATATCAATAACTTCAAATACGCAGAAGACACCACCCTTATGGCAGAAAGTGAAGAAGAACTAAAGAGCCTCTTGATGAAAGTGAAAGAGGAGAGTGAAAAAGTTGGCTTAAAGCTTAACGTTCAAAAAACTAAAATCCTGGCATCCGGTCCCATCACTCCATGGCAAATAGATGGGGAAACAAGGGAAACAGTGGTTGACTTCATTTTTCTGGGCTCCAAAATCACTGCAGATGTTGATTGCAGCCATGAAATTAAAAGATGCTTACCTTTGGAAAGCAAATTATGACCAACCTAAACAGCATATTGAAAAGCAGAGACATTACTTTGCCAACAAAGGTCCGTCTAGTCAAGGCTATGGTTTTTCCAGTGGTCATGTATGGATGTGAGAGTTGGACTGTGAAGAAAGCTGAGTGCTAAAGAATTGATCCCTTTGAACTGTGGTGTTGGAGAAGACTCTTGAGAGTCCCTTGGACTGCAAGGAGATCCTACCAGTGCATCCTAAAGGAGATCAGTCCTGGGTGTTCACTGGAAGGACTGATGTTGAAGCTGAAACTTCAATACTCTGGCCACCTGATGCAAAGAGCTGACTCATTTGAAAAGCCCCTGATGCTGGGAAAGATTGAGGGCAGGAGGAGAAGAGGACAACAGAGGATGAGATGGTTGAATGGCATCACTGACTCAAGGGACATGGGTTTGGGTGAACTCCGGGAGTTGGTGATGGACAGGGAGGCCTGGCGTGCTGCGGTTCATGGGGTCACAAAGAGTCGGACATGACTGAGCGACTGAACTAACTTCCCCTCCCCAGAGTAAATCTGCTAATGTTCCAGAGTAAAGATAAGGTCCTCTCTTTCTGGAGAGGAGGATGCACAGGTCACCAGCAATCCCATATGAGATCAGAGTTGTGTTTGTTTTGTTTTTAATTTCTAGTTTCTCCACTTATATAATGTACTTTATTTCACATATAGCTGCTATCTGGCACTCACCAAACAACCCTGACTGGATTGGGACTCAAGAAAGCAACACAATTAATACCCTAGGTGCTGCTTTTACTGTGACTAATTGAGCAATGAACCTTCTTCTTTTCTCCAGCCCACTGTGTGTGTGTGTGTGTGTGTGTATGTATGTTTTAGTGGCTCAGTCGTGTCTGACTCTACGACCCCTCAGACTGTAGCCTACCAGGCTTTTCTGTCCATGGGAATCTCCAGGCAAGAATACTGGAGTAGGTTGCCATTCCCTTCTCTAGAGAATCTTCCCCACCCAGGGATTGGACCCTGGTCTCCTGCATTGCAGGCAGATTCTTTACTGTTTGGCCTACAGGGAAGTCCTCAATAGTTATATAGTTTAGTTATAAAGTTATATAATTATAGCCAGTTATCTTCTTATCTTCTAAGGAGGGTTAAATCTCAGAAACCTTAATAGTTTCTGGCTTAACAACAAATTATATTTTAATTTCTATTTATTAGCAGAGAGGCCTTGCCCATCCTGGAGCAAGATTAAGAGCAGAACTAACAAATACACATTGCTGTATTTTATTTCTTTAGTTTTATATGTAACGACCTAACTGTAGTTCCCTGAAATTCATGAAAGGCCTTTCAATGTGATTCTTCAAATAGAAGAAATTTATCATGTCTCACATAGAATACCGACAAATTTTTTTTGTGAATTTTTAAAATGGCAGGTGCTTTGCTGATGTAGGAAAAGAGATAGAAAACCAACTAAACAAATAATAGCTCTGTCTCCAATTTGTTAAAATATTTAAGTCCCACACAGTTATAGTTGCAGAGTTTGTCTGAAAATTCTTTTCTTTGAAAAGCTTTTTAAAAATGCATAAAGCTGCAGAATTTTTTTACCTGTGAATAACAATAGTGTTAACAGCATGCCTATTTGAAGAGTTAAGGATGTAGAGACAGATTATCAAACATATTTTAAATTATGTGATAAAAATGTTTAGTAAAAAGTCTCCAATAGACAACTAAAAGGAAAGAAAAAAATGTTTTATCCTTTTAATTTGTAGAACACCAATTTCTGTTTTAAAGACTCAGAATTATGAAGTACAGACAGGAGTAAAATAAGAAAAATTGGTTAGGAATCCAATTATCCTAATATTTGGCTACTGAGTAGAACAAAAGGCATTTTTACTTCTATAAGCATAATTTCTCACCCATAAAATTGGGAGAGTTATTATGTTATCTTCCTAAGATTCCTCTCACCTTCAAACACAGATGAGATTATTGATTTTATATTGAAATTTAACATTTGTCTAAATTAATTTGAAGTAGGCAATGGCACCCCACTCCAGTACTCTTGCCTTGAAAACCCCATGGATGGAGGAGCCTGGAAGGCTGCAGTCTAAGGGGTCGCTAGGAGTCGGACATGACTGAGTGGCTTCACTTTCACTCTTCACTTTCATGCACTGGAGAAGGAAATGGCAACCCACTCCAGTGTTCTTGCCTGGAAAATCCCAGGGACGGGGGAGCCTGGTGGGCTGCCATCTATGGGGTCACACAGAGTCGGACACGACTGAAGTGACTTAGCAGCAGCAGCAGCAGTATCATTTAAGAAAAATGTGTACTTATTTATTTATTTGGTTGATAAATCTATTGTATCAAACATTTAATGTGTGTTTAAAATAAGAGAGTCGGATTAATAGCATGTACTCATTCTACATTTTTAAACAACTTGGAAAATAATAAGATAATCCTATTTTTCTACTGTCAGTGATAGAGGACATTTGAAAGATGAGTTTAAATTAGAGTAATTAATTTCTATTTATTATTGCAGAGCTGTGTTGAAAGGCTCTTTTTAGTGGTCTACTTTCTTTGATATGGTTTCAGTTTGATGTTCTGTGGGGCATAATTTTATAATATACTTGAGCTTTTCTTCTGGTTATTTTCATTTCACCTAATGAAAACTCAAATGGATACCTTTGTGACAAAATTTGATTTCCTGATATATAGCATTGCGTGACACTGAATCTTCAGTTTCTGATTATCTGTGTACTATCTTTTTATGTGTTTCATCTTGTAAGATAGTTATTTGAAATATATATAACATAGACTACAATCAAGTTATCCTCTTTAAATGTGGTCAAATCTGTAACAAACTAAAATAAAAGGAAACAACACCCTTGTTCTCACAGCTTGAAAAGTCACAGCATCATTTCATTCATCCTTTCAGCCTCATCACAAGTAAGCAATGGGACATTAAATAAGAACAGATAACAATGGTGAGCTGAAGAGTCCTCTCCTCCAGGAAACCTCTAACTTCACTCTAATTATAGCTTAAGTGTCTGAGAATGTGAAATACAGAGAAATCAAAAATGGAAGAAAGTATCAGGTAAAGTTCAATGGCATTAGATGGGGAAACAGTGGAAACAGTGGCTGACTTTATTTTCTTGGGCTCCAGAATCACTGCAGATGGTGACTGCAGCCAGGAAAGGACACTTACTCCTTGGAAGGAAAGTTATGACCAACCTAGACAGCATATTAAAAAGTAGAGACATTACTTTGCAAAGAAAGATCCATCTAGTCAAGGCTATGGTTTTTCCAGTAATCATGTATGGATGTGAGACTTGGACTATAAAGAAAACTGAGCATCAAATAATTGATGCTTTTGAACTGTGATGTTTGAGAAGACTCTCAAGAGTCCCTCGGACTTCAAGGAGATCCAATCAGTCCATCCAAAGGAAATTAGTCCTGAATATTCATTGGAAGGACTGATATTGAAGCTGAAACTCCAATACTTTGGCCACTTGATTCAAAGAACAGACTCATTGGAAAAGACCGTGATGCTGGGAAAAATTGAAGGCAGGAGAAGGGCACTACAGAGGATGAGATGATTGGATGGCATCACCAACTCAATGGACATGAGTTTGAGTAAAGTCTGGGAGTTGGTGATGGACAAGGAGGCCTGGCGCACTGTAGTCCATGGGGTGGCAAAGAATCAGACACGACTGAGCAACTGAACTGAGCTGAAATGAACTTCAATGTGGTTTTAACACTACCACACGCAGAATGCACTAAAAAAAAGTCATTTGGATGATGGAAAATTAAACTTATTAAGACACTCAAGAATATGCCTTAGGTAATAATTCCCTACCATTAGCTGCATTGATAAGGTACCTTAATGGGTATTTCCTCATTAACTCTTTATGCAAAATTGTGTGCCAGGCTTCTACATAATTTGTACAGTTAGGAACAAATTCTACCTTTCATTATGCATATTTTCCTCTGATTCTGAAAGATGCTACACATTTGAATAATTTGTCCTTTTCAAAGCTTTAATGTATGTACTCATGTTAAGCAGCAAATCCTCAATAACTATTTCCATCGCCCTTACTTTGCTCCCACTTGAGCTGTGTCCAGAGTCACAGCTACAAAACTATCTAAAAGGTAAGAACTTATATCCAGGAAAGCTTTCCCTATCCAGCATTTCTAAATTGATAAGTGTATCTGGTAGCAATCTGGTGCTGATGGATAGCCCCAGTATTATTGGTCACTTTATTTTATGAACCAGATGAATGTGTTTATCATGTGAACTGAATGGGACTACACTCCTAATTCTGACCATCTATTTTGTAAATTGACTCTTGGTTAGATTGAATATTAAGTAAAAAGAAAATAATGAATGGAAAAATAGACTATACGGCCACGTTAGTAAGAGAGCTTATGTTGTTGTTCAGTCTCTCAGTCACGTCCTACTCTTTATGACCTCATGGTTTGCAGCACACCAGACTTCCCTGTCCTTCACTACCTCCTGGAGCTTGACCAAACTCACATCCATTCAGTTGGTGATGCCATCCAACCATCTTGTCCTCTTTCATCCCCTTCTCCTCCTGTCTTCAATCTTTCAGAGCAACAGAGTCTTTTCCAATGAGTTGGATCTTTGCATCAGGTGGCCAAAGTATTGGAGCTTAAGCTTAAGCATCAGTTCAGTTCAGTTCAGTTCACTTTAGTTCAGTCTCTCAGTCGTGTATGACTCTTTGCCACCCCATGGACTGCAGCACGCCAAGCTTCCCTGTCCATCACCAACTCCGAGACTTTACTCAAACTCATGTCCATTGAGTTGGTGATGCCATCCAACCATCTCATCCTCTGTTGTCCCCTTCTCCTCCTGCCTTAGATCTTTCCCAGCATCAGGGTCTTTTCAAATGAGTCAGCTCTTTGCATCAGGTGGCCAAAGTATTGGAGTTTCAGCTTCAATATCAGTCCTTCCAATGAAAATTCAGGACTGATTTGCTTTAGGATGGACTGGTTGGATTTTCTTGCAGTCCAACGGACTCTCAAGAGTCTTCTCCAACACCACAGTTTAAAAGCATCAATTCTTCAGTGCTTAGCTTTCTTTATAGTCCAACTCTCACATCCATATGTGACTACTAGAAAAACCACAGCCTTGACTAGATGGATCTTTGTTGACAAAGTAATGTTTCTGCTTTTTAATATGCTGTCTAGGTTGGTCATAACTTTCCTTCCATGGAGTAAGCATCTTTTAATTTCATGGCTGCAGTCACCATCTGCAGTGATTTTGGAGCCCAAAAAAATAAAGTCAGCTACTGTTTCTACTGTTTCCCCATCTATTTGCCATGAAGTGATGGGACCAAAGGCCATGATCTTAGTTTTCTGAATGTTGAGGTGTAAGCCAACTTTTTCACTCTCCTCTTTCACTTTCATCAAGAGGCTCGTTGGTTCTTCTTCACTTTCTGCCATAAGTGTAGTGTCATCTGCATATCTGAGGTTATTGATATTTCTCCTGGCAATCTTGATTCCAGCTTGTGCTTCCTCCAGCCCAGTGTTTCTCATGATGTACTCTGCATATAAGTTAAATAAGCAGGGTAACAATATACAGCCTTGACATACTCCTTTTCCTATTTGGAACCAGTCTGTTGTTCCATGTCCAGTTCTAATTTTTGCTTCCTGACCTGCATATGGGCTTCCCTGGTGGCTCAGAGGTTAAAGCATCTGCCTCCAATGCGGGAGATCCGGGTTCAACCCCTGGGTTGGGAAGATCCCCTGGAGAAGGAAATGGCAATCCACTCCAGTATTCTTGCCTGGAGAATCCCGTGGACGGAGAAGCCTAGTAGGTTATAGTCCACGGGGTCGCAAAGAGTTGGACACGACTGAGCAACTTCATATAGGTTTCTCAAGAGTCAGATCAGGTGGTCTTGTATTCCCATCTCTTTCCGAATTTTCCACAGTTTATTGTGATCCACACAGTCAAAGCCTTGGGCATGGTCAATAAAGTAGAAATAGATGTTTTTCTGGAACGCTTTTGTTTTTTCAATGATCCAGTCGATGCTAGCAATTTGATCTCTGATTCCTCTGCCTTTTCTAAAACCAGCTTCAACATCTGGAAGTTCACGGTTCACATATTGCATCAGTTCATGTATAAGCATCAGTCATTCCAATGAATATTCAGTGTTGATTTCTTTTAGGATTGACTGGTTTGATCTCCTTGCAGTCCAAGTTACTCTCAAGAATCTTTTTTAGCACCACAGTTCAAAAGTATCAAAATTCACATGAACTTTTTTGTTGATAACACAGTAATATTGCTACACACAAATACACACAGGAGCCCTTCTTTTCATAATGTTCTGTAACATGTATTTGTTCTAAACAAATTTCAAAGCTTAGCTACATCAAAAATTGTTTATTGGGGAAATGATGACCAATGACCAGACAAGAGATTTAGAGTATCAGTCAGAGATCTAACACAAATTATTTATATGATATGGAGCGATCACTCAACTTAGTTTCTTTTTCTGTAAAATGATGTCAAATGATTTCTAAACTTTGTGTATACCTATTTCTAAGTCTTTGGCTACAGATTTATTCAGGTAATGTTAATATCCTCCTCCCATCTGGCATGACCACAATCCGATTAATATTTAGTATTTATTCTTTTCCCATGTTATTTTGGATCTAAGTTATTTGATTTCATGTCAAGATTAGCTGATTTAGAGACTGTTCATTATAAATCCTAGATTGTATGCTTGCACAGGAAGACTTTACACTCAACTATTCAATTTGACTATAAACATGGAAGCTATTTTGCCATAACGCTATTCTGTCTACAGTAGAGTCCAAATAACTTTATATAAAGCACTTTGTCTCCAAGTAATCAAAAAATGGATACTTATATTTAAAAAAGGAGCTTCTTAACTGATCTTGGACTTGTATCTATTTTCAATAGATGACATCTCAAGTTGTAAGATGATATTTTCTCCATTTATTCACAAAGCATGTAGTGAGTATTCACTATTCAAGACAATAAAGAACTAAAAAGAGAAAAGATATGACCTTTGTGTCTGAAAACTAAATGGATTTGAAAAAAGAAAAGGAACAGTGAGCACAGAGTGGAAAATATGAGAATAATACAACCAAAAGCAAAAATGATAAACAGAAAAATAAAAGAAATGCAGACAAGCTGCACAAGCCAATCATCAATGTGGCCAACTTCAGAAAAACTATAACGCATCACTAAACAAATTATTTAGATGAATGAGTTCTAAGGAACAAGATAGCCATGTATCAAGATTAACTACAAGCATTTTTTTTTTTTTTTAAGTTATATATTCCCTCACACCTTATGGTCAAGTTCAAGTCTATGTAAAACACATTCTAGTGACACACCCACCCACATTAGCTTGTATTATAACTCTGATAGTCTTTGATAGCACATTGCCTTGTATATAGTATCACTGAAGCTGTGGGCATAATGGGATTTATAGGTTCATTGCTTTCAACAATGGGAACTTTGACAAAAATGGTTTTTAGAGACATATATAATTAGATACACTCAGTGATGCTATATGCAAGGCAATCTGCTATCATGAAAGAGTTAGTTGTGCAGTCGTGTCCAACTTCTGCAAATCCATGGACTGTAGCCCACCAGGCTCCTCTGTCCATGGGATTTTCCAGGCAAGAGTACTGAAGTGGCTTGCCATTTCCTTCTCCAGGGGATCTCACTGATCCAAGGATTGAACTCAGATCTCCTGCACTGCAGGCAGACTCTTTACCACCTGAGCTACCATGGAAGCCCCAAGAACAAAAATTATTATGCTTAACTTTTTGATTGGTTTCTCTTATATTAAAAGAAATAGCAGAGAATCAAAAAATTTAAGAAATCAAATTTAACTATGCAGTTAAAAATCAAATAAAACATAACTGAAAATTATTTTAGCTAAAAGTAAAGTATATCTTCAAGCACTTGTATAAAATCATAAAATTTAGTCTTGGAAAGATTAGAATAAATATTCTATCCATTCTAACAATTAGCAGTTTTCTCTCTTGGATAAATTGCAAATGAGATGTCTTATATTTACTTGCTGGCATTTAGATCAGGTGGGATCAAGTTTCCAAACCACACAATTGGAGATAAGTAGCAAAGTTTTCAAAGCTGTCTCAAATTGAAGTTAGTTGTTTCCTATGAGTTTTAATACACCTCAATGTCCTCAGAGAGAATTTTGCTGAAAGTTCCATATTCCTGGAAGATCTCACTTATTTTCTAATAATAAGCAAAGCTTCATTATTTAGAAGTGCCTATCTACTACTCTAAATATCTTAAAAATACTGTTTAGGACCCTAATATTATAAGCCAATCAATAAAAAGTACAATTTATTTGATTCACTTTGCTCAAAATTTACACAAATGTTTAAATTAATAAAGTTGACATATTTTATGATAATTATTAAATTTTCAGGATTACTGATAAATATTGGTTTATCAGAAGACAACATAGGTGAAGAGAATACTGGTATTATAAGAAATTTTTTGTTTAATACCTGTCTCTTATACACATCTAGATGTGTATAAGAGACAGGTTATTGATATTTCTCCTGGCAATCTTGATTCCAGCTTGT